>SFCI01000511.1:0-20039 GCA_004681135.1 Hericium alpestre | reverse complement strand
TTATTCCTGGCCCAGTCCTCTCGAGCAAGAAGGATTCACTGGTTGAGAAAGCCTATGCTGCGTGTCAGGATCTTATTGCTCTGGCGAAGAAGGGTAAACTGGAGAACAAAGCGGGTTGTAATCAAGAACAGACGCTGGAAGCCATGATTTCATCGGTCCTTTCGAAAGTTCGTGACGAGGTCGGAGAAATCTGCATGAAGGAGCTCAGTCACCACAATGCACCATTGATCATGGCAACTTGTGGTTCAAAAGGTAAATCTTGAAACATATCCATAATAAACGTTTCTCATTGTCGATCGGATTCAAGGTTCCATCATCAATGTCTCGCAGATGGTTGCTTGTGTCGGCCAACAGATTATCGCTGGACATCGTGTCCCTGATGGTTTCCAAGACCGATCTTTGCCACATTTTCCAAAGAAATCGCGGTCACCGCCGTCTAAGGGATTCGTTCGCAATAGTTTCTACTCTGGCCTGTCCCCTACAGAGTTCCTATTCCACGCTATCTCTGGACGTGAGGGCTTGGTCGATACCGCTGTCAAGACGGCAGAGACAGGTTACATGCAGCGCCGTTTGATGAAGGCCCTGGAGGATCTGACGACCCAATATGATCTTTCTGTACGCACTGGCACAGGGGGTCTCGTGCAGTTCCGATATGGCGACGACGGTTTGGATCCTGCTTGCTTGGAAGGTGATGCCCAGCCCCTTGAGTTCGTTCGGGCTTGGAGACATGCTGCGGTAAGTCCCTCCTTCCGATTCATCATCACCGACCACTGAGACCACACCGTTAGTCAATCGCGGATCGCACTTCGCGAGGCCTTCTTCCGTATGAAATTCTGGAAATCACTGCTCGCGAGCTTTCCCTGAAGAAGTTCGCTTCCGAGTGTACTCCGGCCTACATCTCCATCGTACGTACCTTCATCAAAGAGCATGTCGCCGAGCATCTAGCGAAGATGCGTAAAAGTCGTGGCATGTTCGAGGCACTGGAGCGTGAAGAGGAGTGGGATGCCGACACCGACTTATCCATGGGGGCATCTGGTGAGTGACTAAAGTTCCTCAGTGCAGATGTTCGCACAGAGCTGACCATACATCTGTATCTCTAGACGCAGACAAGGCGATCGTCGATAACAAGGCGAAGGTGACTAAGGACCAGTTACTTTCGTTCTTGAGTATCTGTTGGATAAAATACGTCAAAGCCAAGATCGAACCAGGTATTTCGTCCTCTTTTTGCTGCCACTGAATTGCTAAAGAAACGTAACCGTCACAGGTTCTACGGTTGGTGCCGTTGGGGCTCAGTCTATTGGTGAACCTGGTACCCAAATGACTCTCAAGACGTTCCATTTCGCTGGTGTCGCATCCATGAACGTCACATTGGGTGTTCCCCGTATCAAGGAAATCATCAACGCCGCGAAGGCCATCAGCACGCCGATCATCAGTTGTAGACTAGTAACGGCAGATTCTGAGCCTTCGGCGCGTATTGTCAAGGGTCGGCTAGAAAAAACACATCTTGGCGACGTGCGTGCTTGACTTGCTCCTTCTATCGTAGCAATACTCAGTGTTCCTTCAGATCGCTTCCGTCTTGGAAGAGGCTTGGGCACCTGAATACACCTATATCGGAATCATTGTCGATATGGAGGGTATCCAGAGACTCCAGGTGCGCTGGACCTTGCGGGCCTCGGAGCGATGACTTACTGACTAATTACATCCAGCTTGAAATGACAATAGACGACATTAAATGGGCTATCGTGAACACGAGGAAGCTCAAAGTGAAGCAGGAGGTGAGCCAATAATGGTCAATATAAGGACTAATTACTTATGGCCTATGAAGTCAATCACCATCATCCCCCGCAAGAATCGTCTGCGCATCTATATAGATGGACAAGATAACTATTATCGTCTGAGGGAGCTGAAGAGGTTATTGCCAGAGGTCGTCGTCAAAGTAAGCAGCCCTGCCGCATCTTCGTTAAGTCTTCATTGACGCTTCTTCAAGGGCGTGCCAACAATTGCCCGTGCCGTCATTAACGTGAAGGACAAAGATGATGATCGGGGTAAGAAAGGTGACAAGGAGCTGCTGGTTGAGGGCTATGGCTTGCAAAAGTGCATGACTACGGAAGGTTGGTCTTCATTAATCTATAGCCGCGAACATGACTAACAAGCCCTGAAGGAATCGTCGGGGAGCACACCACGTCCAACCACGTCATTGAAGTCGCTCAAGTCCTCGGCATTGAAGCCGCCAGGAAGACCATCATCGACGAAATCCAGTTCACAATGGGGAGCCACGGCATGAGCATCGACCCTCGTCACGTCATGTTGCTCGGCGATACCATGTCGTACAAGGGCGAGGTTTTGGGAATCACTCGCTTCGGTGTGGCGAAGATGAAAGACAGCGTGCTCATGCTTGCTTCATTCGAGAAGACCACCGACCACTTGTTCGACGCCGCAGCCTATGGAAAGACGGACAGTATTGCCGGCGTGTCGGAGAGTATCATCATGGGCAATCCGGCGGCAAATTGTGGGACATCAATGTGAGTTTTTTCTACATCTGGAACACATAACGCTCACAGATTTTTTTCCTACCTTCAGGCCTGCTCTTATTTCTCCTTCACCTCATATCAGGAAACCAAGGCCACTGTTGTTTGAGGGCGCACTGTGATATCAGCGGGTGTTTGTGTAATACCTACATTATATATTTTGCATGTCCGTTAGTATTTCCTGTAGCTATAGCGAGCATGGAGGCAATGGCATCGTTCCGATGTTTACGTTGGGCAGTCTTGCATTCAGTGCCCTTGTCGTGCACGGGGTCTCAAGATCTTTGTCCGACCGACGTTGCTGACTCTGAATTGCATAAATAATCCATGTCTCCGATGCTGCTCGCTCTAGATACATAATCACAACTCGTCCTTCGTCTTCCCATTCTCACCATTCTCAAGCGGCAAGCACAGTGCCGGCGAGGTAGCCGTGAACTGATACTTGCACTTCTCCAACTCCTCGATCGTGAGCAGTGCGTTGTCCAGACCGCACTCCAGCTTGACCAGAACGCTGCGGTTAGGGCCATTCCAACACTTGGTGCCCTGGGTATATAATTGCTTGCTGTAGTATTGCGGCGAACCGACTTCGACTCCTGAGTCAGGGTTCCAAGAGTGGAATTTACTGTAGTAGATCTCGTCAGAATCGTCCACACAGAGAAAGCAGCGAGACGGACCCCAAGCTAAATGTCGTTCCTCCCTTGTTCGGCTTCTGCCTGGCTTCGTCGAAAAGACAGACCTCATAGGTGTAGCTTCGGAATATCGTCAATGCGAGAAGCAGCCAAAGCAAGAAAAACCCACTCTCCGGTATCCTTGCTCAGACAGGCTCCGTCAAGCTTGTTCCATTCACCGTCCTTGCCAAAGACCTCAGGATCAAAGAGGTCCGCGAGCGAGGATTCAGCACCACTGAGTTCCTTGCGTGCAAGATTGAGACTGTGCTCCGCTTCATTGTACGCTTCGCGAGCTTTGACGACGGCTTAATATTTCAGTAAGCATGGTGCCTCGAAGAGACAAACTCGAAGCGGAACGAACCTGCATCGTTGCCTGCAGAATCGTGCTTGATGATACCGAATTTCTCCAGCCACGAGACGATCGAGTTACGGAAGGCTAAAAATTGTGGAAGCAACGCGTCCGGAATATATGCGGACAGGTCGTAAACTGCGTCCATGTCAAAATTCCCAAAACAAGAATAAAAGCGAATGACTTACGCAGCGACTCGCCCGCATTTGACGTGCCCACATGCTTGTCGTGCTGGACCAAAAGACTTGTGTAGTCACTGTTCAGTAAAGGATCGAGTTCGTGCTCCAGCCGAACAGCACTCCATATGCCCTCCTCCAATTCCTCTTCCGGCTCATCTTTCGCTTCCTCTTCTTCATCCAAACCCTCCTCACGTTGCTCGTCATTGATATGTGGCAGACCTGCGAGTTCTTCCCAGCCACGAACAGCCTCGAGAACGGCCATATCCTGGTAGTTGGGATTGTACCCTCTCCTCAGCTGGTCCAGGATATCTCCGAGAGATTTCTCGCGTTCAAGATGCTTCTTGTATTCTCGCTGAAGCGACTTCAGGGCATTGTGGTGGGTGATAAGGGAGCCGTACAGAGCTGTCAAGTATGCACATTAGTGTTGCTTGGACATGGGGTGCGAGTGAGGACGAGAGCCCTCACGAGATTGTTTCTTGTGCTCCAGAGCGGCAGCTGAAAGAGACTCTGTGCTATCCAAGATGTCTGCAGAAAAGAACGTGAGAACCAGGAAAAGATGGGAGCCTTAACGGATCCAGCCTCACCTTTGAGGCGAGCAACTTCCTTCTCTCTCGTAGCGATTTCTTTCTCAGAGTCCCGGATGGTATCCTCGAGCCCGCTTTTTGCCTTTTGAGCGAAGGCAATATACGTGGATCGAATTTTGGAGCCCTGTCCACAGTATTTCTTTAGATGGAGCGCCATCAAACTGCCATTATCACACACCGTTTTCCTGAGTTTGCGGTCCGCCTCCTGCTTCTTCCTGTACGCTTCGCCTATTTCCTTGCAGACGTTTGGACAGACGCCTGCTGATTCGTCAGAGCCATCACAACACTCCAGCTCTGAACATCGCATTAGCGGCAAGATCGCAGAACACGTAGGTATACGTACCACAGAGACCATCCCTCACTCGTGTGCTCGGGATACTTGAGCCAATATGACCCTCGTTCTTGCAGTAGAAGAATGTATTGGGACATGCCCCGGTACCTTTACCAGCTTATTATAACTCTGCACCACTCAACAGCCGCAGAAACAACATACCGGGTTCGTCACTCCCATCTGGACAATCACAGTAGTCATCATTGACAGCCTCCCAAGGAATCTCCTTGGATCCATCCAGACACGTCCATTTCTGCACTCTACCAGACTTGACTGGCTTATAGCGATCCAATAAATCTGGCGCTACGCCGTGGGTCTTGTCCACGGACGCTTGGACATTATGTAGAGAAAGGACGGGGAGGAGGAGGACTATCCAGGGGACCATTGATGCGCCCGCTGCTCAATGTATTGAAACCTGAGCTTGGGACTACGAATGATTGACGTGGACGCGTTCTGGCGTTATTGACGCCTGTTTGCCTCATTATAATACCGTCGTAACCAAGATAAGAAACTGAACAAGTCTACGTCAGCACATCGTGCCCATCATCTCACCTCTGAAATTTGGCCGTCACCGTGTTCCAGCATAAGTTACAGGAAGTACGTGTCGTTGCTTAACTTACGAGGTCAGTACTTCATCCTCAAATATACTTACGGCTTTCGCCTAGCCGGCCATCTATATCGAGTCCTGAAGACGTACATGAGTCTCCAGGTCCGATGTCGGCATCCAGTCAGGCTGCTGCAGCTCTTCGCATTCGTCGTCGGTTTCACCTTTTACTGTCTCTTGCGAATGTGGATGTCCAGGCTGTGGATCCGGACACCATGCTCTATGACCTGCTCGGCCCAGCATCCCCGCGCATCACTGCTGAAACTCACCGGTGCCAGCGTGCTTCTGTATCCGCATTATCGACTTGGCATTGATTTCGTGCCCAACTGATACAGGCACCTCATTACCCTATCGCGGGTTTTTCGGTCCCGTATAGTCTAGGCGATCGCATGCTGCCTCCTAACCTTTTGCAAGCTTTAGATGCAGAAGCCGAAACATAGACGTACCAAGAAGTCGAGAATTCGTTGGCCCCTCCCTATCCACCACAAAAACAATATGTTACTCCTCGCCACTCTGACACAATCCGCCATCAGAAAGAGAGAAGCGCCCGAAGATCATACATGCAGGGGCAGGCAACATCATCTTAAGTACATGACAGGCATTTGCTGTTCTTCGCCCGCCCGCTGACAGCAGCTAATCAGCCTTTTAGTCCGCGTTCCTCGCCGTCTAAAAGCAGCAGTAAGTAGTCAGCGCGGSCGCGCGGCGATCGGGCGCGTTCATGATTCTATAAGTCTGGACTGTCTTCGTCGAGTAACATCGTCAGATACAGCCTACCATGGTCAGCATTCTCCCGAAGGCCTTCAATCTCATCTTCCTCTTCGCTGCGACAATATCTGTCGCCCAACTACCGCCTTGGGAGTGCCCTGCCACCGAATCCAACCATCTGTGTTGTGTCGCATTTGGCAAGTTCGGAGATCTTGGCGACCACTGCGGCATCGAGGGCGTCAACCCGTCGACGCCTACCGCTTCCGGATATTGCACTAGCGCCTACAATCCTT
The DNA here is from genome assembly GCA_004681135.1 of Hericium alpestre. Lineage (NCBI taxonomy): Eukaryota > Fungi > Basidiomycota > Agaricomycetes > Russulales > Hericiaceae > Hericium > Hericium alpestre. The sequence continues at coordinate 13,801 of SFCI01000511.1, read as the reverse complement.
GGTGAGTCTTTACGAATAGGAATTCGTGAACATTTTATTGAGCAACATCAATTTCAGCCTACAAGGTTCCGTGGCAGCATGCTGCGAATCTGTCCTCCGTATGTCGTTTTCTCAATCACCAGATGTCTCCGCGGACCTGATGCTCTTTTTGCTCAGCCTGTAGTAACGGCATGGATGGGCCAATCGGCGTCAATTGCACTGAAGTTGAATACTGACGCATCGGTAGGCTTTCTACATTCTGTTACTGCTTAATGAATACTCACACTTTATACATGACCAGCTCGCAGGGCAAAGTAGAGCGATAGTACTGGGAAATCAGTGGTACTCTCGAAGTCAATATCACAGATTTGCTTAATGTGATACATCAAATGCCAAGCAACTATCGGCGTGTGTAGGATCGTGTGCGCAGCGCTGCAACATCTATGAGATCTGGCAGTTTTGACATGCAATGACTGATGTTGGGAGTGTGGCACCAAGCCTTACGGATGAAGCACGGACCAGAATCGCGAGACTGGGGTCACGAATATAATCTCACAAGAACCAGTCTGCCCTGATGAATACCGAAGCTTCCACACTGTTCAACCCAAAGACATAGGTCAGCTGCATGTCTCGCATCCTCGAACAAGGGGGAAGAAGGCTTAAAACGATCCCATTTAAACCAGGGGAAGCTGCGCACGATAAGACAAACGTAGCAAACAATGGTAAGATCTGAGAGGAATAAGGGTGATAGGCATCGTCCCCATATATAATAGTACACTAGTTGCAGAACTGCTGCCCCACTCCGATGCTAACCAAAGGTCCAATGATCTCGCCCATCCATATCACTGGTAATACGATTCCATAGTCTCCCCATCAACCCACCATCGTGGCTGGCAGCCAAGGATCTTCGTCAATTGGTCAACTTGCGCTTGCGTAGGGCGATTGCGGTAAGACGAGCCGCCCGCAGTAAAGATCGACAGGATGCAGATATTGCCCATGACCGTGAGAGCCGGATTCGGAGGAGTGGTTTCGTCTCGGCGTGCGATGGAAAGTGCGAGGGTTCTGATCCCCGTCTTCCGCCTGAGCCGATTTCTGGCGTAGGAGAGCTGTTGGATGGGGCGGACTTTCGCGCTGCGCTCAGGCCCGAGATGCTTCCTGGCGTACTCCATTAACCAATCGTGGCCAACGTTGTACCCATACCAGTAGAAGCGGTGGATCGTTTTGTAGTCGGCGGGGAGAGGAACGGAGATTTGTGGAGGAATCTGTGTCCTGGGCGTGGCCTGAGAGTAGTTCAACATGCCGAAATGAGATCACAATGAACGACTGAAACTTACTACTGGGAGCTGCGAAGATGCGCTCTGTGAAACTTGACTGTCCATCCTGCACGCTTGAGAATAATGAAGATGCTCTGGAGTGGGAACGAGAAAGGCGAACCGACCTACTCTCAACAGGCTGTCGATTTATAGCAGTACCTCTATATTATGTAATCATACTCTGTGCTCGGCACGGTCCGAATGATTTTCCAAATACACATCGCACAACCATGAACGTTTGAACGCTGGAACAACGATTCACGAACAATGCGTTTTAGTAGTCCTATCAGTCACAAGGCTAGAACGTCATAAATATCAACTCCGACTCCATTGTTTCCCTATTATCTTCTAGGCTGGCGATCCTCTTCCACAGAATGCTCGTGGAACGTTGAGTGACTTGAGTCAGATAGCCTAGTGGTCTACTTACTAGCACAGGTTGATTGTCCCCGCTTCAACGCGAGCCCTGGCGATGCTAACGTGTAAATATTGTCGGCTATCCGTGACCGTCTCTGGAACACAATGATGGACGATCCGGGTAAGTGTTGTAAGCTGCTGAGAACCTTTACCGCTGACGAAACTATCAGACAAGTTTCTCATGGCAGGCAATCTTGAGAGAAATGACCATTGTTCTCTCTGATCAAATCGTTGATTGTCGTCAATGCCGCTGCCAAGTTGGCTCACCACTAGGTTTGCAAACGGCATGCGATCTTGTAGATGTTGGTAAGTTTTTTTTTTTCCGTTGTTTATCACGATCTCACATCTCCATATTCGGCGATATATCCGGTGGAGGCCCATCAAAATTTGCTGCCAACCGGCCTCATGCATGTGCATGAGCGCTTGAGCACGAGGGTATTGACTTTTTTTTTATTCCAACCAAAGCCGCGGGACTCTTTGCAAATAGTGTCGGTCATGGCTATACGTCAAACCACGTTGTGCAAGGAACAACGAACTAGATGGCGCCGATCCAGTATGACGCCCCTGGATATCCTGATAATGATCACAGACAATACACCTCCTTTGTTTCACGTGGATCGGATTCACTAGGCATAAACGTCATGGCGTGTCTCTGTGAATTTGGTGGACAAAGAGCCTGTCAAGTCCACAACTCGTAAGTTCGCTATTGTAGCCTGTGCTCCTGGGTGATATAAATGCGGATCTAAAGGTCTCTCATCCCTATTGCGTCTTTCGCAAAGCGTCAGCCTCCGACCCATCCTGGAACTCATTTTTCCACAGCACTAATCGACACTTGTCAGCCAGACTGGCAATAACCCACCTTCTACTTTTCTATTCGTCTTGCGACCACTCAAGCGATGGAAGATCCAGAGGACCAGTTCGTATTTGCTGCAGCTGTGGCGGCCATTCCACCAGAAGAGACCAGAGAAGGGCCTTGGTACGGGCCCTGGACCCTTCGTTTGAGGATGATGTGGGCGGGTACCAACACATTACACGGCATATCCTTGATCTATCCGCAGTATCCCGTCGTGCACAGTCGAGGAGTTGATCTGCGAGACTCACGTTTCATCCGTTCAGTGCCGCCAAGTCCATCGGCCAGCATGATAACCTGGCACCGCACGGCCAAGACCCTCGCTTCCAGCCCTCCGAAGTCAAACCTTCGTCCCCCTCCTCTCGCGCCTGCTCGGCTGCCTCTGCATGCGGCAGCACTACCCATTACCCCGCCAGCCACTCGCACGCAAGCTTTCGACCCCCAAACCCCTTCTGCAGCTAGCACCATTTCTTCTGAACAGATCCTGGACCCCCGTGATTTTTTTTCGACTCGCATCCCTGATGGGGTGCACATCGCTTATCGGGTGGAGGTCGATGGTGACAAGCGGGTTCTTCCCCCGAAAATCCTCTTACGCCGAATTGTCCTGCTCAAGGAGAACAAAGGTGGGGGGGATGAGCCTTCGCACAGGTCGGTGGAGGCTTATGAACAAGTACTTGAGCAAGCACGTCATGCCTACGCCGAGGATAAATCCATCGGGATGCTCGGTGCCCTTGTTTGCGTAGGAAGATACTGGACGTACTGCGAATGGTTCATGCCTGATCAGAAGCCTCTTCCGACGGTTTCGGAGGCGAAGGACGGTACCTATCAGCAGACGCCCGAGCCGGGCGGTGAAGACGATGACCCGGACGATAGCTCGGATTTAGATGCAAGCATGCCCACCGAATTCTTAGAGCCCTTGTTCGGGGACAACCAGTACTTGGACGTCCTGGATCCTAATACTCCGGAAGCTCTGAAAATGATCGTGGACAGAGTTATTGGTCGCAACTTGGATATCTGGTACCCCGAGGTGAGTTCTTATGGCCGCGTGGCCTACAGTTGTCTCCGAGTTGCTTATTCTTCGTCACCTAGGCTCATCAGACATAAATATCAACGTTGGAAGGCCGAGATTCAGGACGGCGGATGCAACAGATGATCGTAACAAAGGCGGGATTAAAGTGGAGAACTGTGATTCGTTAACTCTTGTATGAATATATGATTTTTTTTTAGTTCTTTAAACAGTCGTGAGACCTGTCTTTCTTCCGCTTCAGCTGCTCTTTCAGATTGAGACATAAGTACCTCACATTCTGCCCTAACAGTTACCAAATATCGCTCCATGACTAAGGGCTCGTCTGGCGCCGTGTCTCGCGGGCGAAGCTTTGGATTGTGAGGGGCAATAGTCTGGTTCGTCCGACAGTGTCCAGTCGCTGGTTCCACTCTGGACACTCGGAGTCAACCTATCATTGTCGTTCAGATTAATTCGGAAAACTCTCGCATCTTGTCGACTTACGCCTGCGGGTGCCGATCCGGATAGGCTCCCCATCTGATGTTAACTAGAGGGCGGCGGTGGTACAACGATCTCGCTCATCCATATCACTGGTAATAAAATTCCACACTCTCCTCTTCAACTGTCCCCATCTATCCACCACCGTGGCTGGCAGCCCACGATCTCCGTCAACCGGTCAACCTGAGCCTGTGTAGGTCGATTGCGGTAAGACGAGCTACCTGCAGTAAACATCGATAGTACACAGATATTGCCCAAGACCGTAAGGGCCGGATTCGGAGGCCTGGTTTCGTCTCGGCGTGCGATGGAAAGTTCGAGGGTGCTGATCCCCGTCTTCCACCTGAGCCGATTTCTGGTGTAGAAGATTAGTTGGATTGGGCGGACTTTCGCGCTGCGCTCAGGTCCGAGATGCTTCTTGGCGTATTCCATCAACCAGTCGTGGCCGACGTTGTACCCGTACAAGTAGAAGCGGCCAACCGTTTTGTAGTTGGAAGGAAGGGGTACTGGAACCCGGTGAGCTCTAGGCTCAGCGCTGTTTGCGACCTAGCATAGGTCAGCTCAGTAATGTTGAAGGTCAGAGATTGCTGAGGTAGATGCAACTTACTGCCAGTATTTGAGAAGACTCGACTTGACCGCTTAAAGTTGACATTTCACCGGGTCCAAGGAAGTGGTCTATGGGTAAGTAAGAGCATTGAGACGAGGGTAGTCCTTTTGTATTGTTTTGATCAACAATGGAGGAGCAATTACGAGTTCATGACGTCTTAGATCTGGCCTACTTGCCACACCCGGCCGCTGCTCAACTGGTTGCTAATTACACCCAAGCGACAGCCTAAGCAAGCTGGTTTCAAAGCGACAACTTATGGCACGAACTCGAGGGGAACACATGTACAACTGCGTTCTGAATCAAGATCCATTGGCTGACGATGCCACTGGATCAACGGCCCCATACTGCATCGGGTTTTCCTCATCAATCCACCATCGCGGCTCGCACCCCAAAACCTGCGTGAGCTTGTCGACCTGCGCCTGCGTAGGCCGTCTGTAATAAGACTCCCGCCTGGACGAGCAAATCGCCAGGATGGAGACGTGGCCATCGAACGAGAGCGCAGCATCCTGCGGCACGCCTTCATCTCGGATCGCTGTGCCTATCGCGAGTGTTTTGATGCGTGTGCGTGAACTGAGCAGGTCTCGGGCGTATATGAGCAGGGTTAAATCTGTATCGTTGGGATCGGGATGTGGATCTCTTTGCCTCGCGTACTCGATCAGCCAGTCGTGCCCGATGTTGTACCCGTACCACCAGTATTGGCGGGTTTGCTCATAATTCTCCGGCAGCGGCAAGTGGAACCGAGAGGTACGTTGGGGAGCGGAGGACTGGATATGGTTCGAAATCTACGGACAGTTGGGGTGGTTATTAGTGAAGTGCAGACTTTCATAAGAGACATACGGCCAGATCTTGGGAATCAGATGGAATTGTTTGAGTGCCGACACTTGGCATGTTGAAAGGTTATAAATTGCAGCGCGTGAGTTAAAATCTCGCAGGAGATGGTAGCGAAACTTTCTTTATGCCAGGTGGGTTTCACTTCGCCTTATTGTGAGTAGCTAGAGAAAATATGGGAAAACTTCAGTATCCTTCTTTGAGAAATTGAAAGCTTGAAAAGCCAAGTGGACTTCAACAAGTACTGGCCAGTCCAAAGATGCAGAAATTGTCTCCGTTGGAAGCCTGTTCAGGCGGAGTTTCAGTAATTCGAGCCATCACATTGGACCTGAGCCCGGGCCGGGTATCGAGCAGGAATTGACGTCAGAGCAAATCAGTCATCTCAGCCTGAGAGCTGCTTGCAAGAGACGCGTCCATCCCATCCATCCCTCCTTCACGGACTCCTCCATCTCATCTCGACCGCTACCTTGCCAGTCAAAGCCAGCACTCCGCAGGACGGCCACAATATATGACCAATGTTGGACACCACCTCGCATCAGGTCTGCACCATCCATAAATGCGCGACTGCAGACGCTCACTCACATGCTGGAATACAGGCGCACTGTCTGGTTTCGCGTCCACCTTGTTTCTGCAGCCATGTATGCATTTCTTAAATGTATTTCGGCACCCTCCCCAACATCTTTCTCCCCAGTCGACCTGCTGAAAACGCGTCTGCAACAAAGTGACGGAGCAAGGTACGAGAAACTCTGCAGAACTCTTTCAGCCATGGGTAACGCAACCCAAGGCCCGGCCGCATCATCCCCATAATCAAGGACGTAGTCGCATCCAACGGTGTGCTTGGTCTCTGGCGCGGCACCTCAGCATCACTCATCCGGTACATCCTTCATCGCTCAATTGACCCGTCATCCACGTTTTCTGAACTTCCTCGCGCCAGAAATGTCCCGGGCATAGCCCTCTACATGACCGGCCTGAACCAAGTGCGCACCGCCCTCGCAACCTCGCCCTACTTCGCCGCCGTCCGCCAGAACGCCTCAAGCCAAGGCTCCGTCCTGCCAAAACTCACGACGCAAGGCAACCTGCTGGCCGGCGCAGCGACGCGAGTTGCGGTCGGCTTTGTACTAAATCCAGTTTCTGTGCTGAAGGCACGTTATGAGGTCTGTCGCGTACCACCAATATTATTCCGCGCCAGGCTCTGAGCTGAAGAATTGCCGCAGAGCAACATCTACGCCTACGACTCACTAGCATCCTCCTTCGCGTCCATAGTCCGCTCAGGTCCCTCGGGCCTCTTCCGCGGCTTCGTCGCGTCGTCGATGCGCGACGCGCCATATGCAGGCCTCTTCATCGTCTGCTACGAAGGCATCAAACGCGAAGCCTGTATGTGTGTGCTCACCATCTCTGGTGCGCTACTGAAGTCGTGGTACAGCCTCCGCCCTGCCACCATCCTCGCAGGCATCGTCTGCCATGATCCATAGTGGGTCGGCTGCTACCGCTGGTGCGATAGCGACTCTTGCTACTCACCCCTTCGACGTCATCAAGGTGCGTCGACTATCTCTTAGGCTGCGTGACGTTTCAATCTAATGGCTTGTAAGACAAAAATGCAGATTTATACCGGCGGTAGATACCAAGGCCTAGCAGGCACAATCCGAACCGTTTGGAAGGTGCGCACAACTTTCGCACAATCCCAGCTTTCGTCGCTCAATCCCTTTACAGCAACGTGGTACCGCCGGCTTTTTCGACGGCGCATCACTCCGCCTCTCTCGCAAGATTTTCTCGTCCGCCATCGGCTGGGCAGTCTACGAATCGGCCCTCCTCTTCATCCACACACAAGATCAACTTCGAGCTCCAATATAAATAGAGCGTCATTGCATTGTAATATTACATCTTGTGAGCCCGGGCTGGCGGTTGCGTACAGTACTCTAGAGCGCTCTAATGGCGTGACGTTGCTATGAATGCTCCTTCTGAAGTAGCTTCGCGATGGTCTGCAGCTGGATATTGGACGTCCCCTCGTAGATCGCACCCTGAGCAACACAGTCAGCTCCCTCCTCACGAACAGAACATCAGCACTCACGATCTTCGAGTCTCTCCAGTACTTCTCGATGCCCGTCTCGCGCGTGAAGCCGACGCCGCCCGCGAGCTCGATCGCCTTGCCCGACACGCTCATCGCGACCTGGCTCGCCCAGTACTTCGCCATCGCGGCCTCCTTCGTGAACGCCTTGCCCTCCTCCTTGAGCCGCGCGGCGTTGTACGTGATCAGGCGCGCCGTCTCGAGCTCGATGGCCGCCTGCGCGATCTGGAACTGCATGCCCTGGAACGTGCCGACGGGCTGGCCGAACTGCTTGCGCTCGAACGTGTATGGCACGGCCTTGTCGAAGGCGCCCTGTGCGAGACCGAGCATCTGCGCAGCGATGCCGATGCGACCTATAGCCAGGCATACGTGCTTAGCGATTGTCTTTCGGGAAAGGGAACGAATATGGTCTTACCCTCGTTGAGGATCTCGATGGCAATTTTGTATCCCTTGCCCTCGCCGCCGAGGACGTTCTCAGCAGGGACCTTCAGGTCGTCGAAACTCAGCGAACACGTCGAGCTCGCGCGAATACCAAGCTTTTGCTCCTTCTTCGCAATTTGGACGCCCATGTCCTTGGTCGCGATGAAGCAGGTAATGCCCTTATATCCCTTGCTAGGATCAATCTAGAAAAAGTGTATGTCAGGGCAGGCTGACATATGTTGTAAAAAGAATCCTACGTTTGCGAAGATCAGGAAGACGTCAGCTTCATACGAGTTCGTGATCCACATCTTCGAGCCATTGATGATCCAGTGGTCGCCGTCCTTCTTCGCTCTTGTTTGGAGCGCAAACGCATCCGACCCAGAGCCAGACTCGGACAAACAGAAACAGCCAAGCTTGACGAACAAATAAATAAGAGGGAGAACCGATAGAAATTCAGGAGCCGACTGACCGATGACTGCGCCAGCAAAGGTAGCCACTTGTCCTGTTGTTCCTGCGTGGCATATGTCCTGAGAACAGTGTTCACCAGCGTATTGTGCACGTCGCACAYTGACCGACACCGAGGGGTCGACCTTCGCCAGCTCCTCGATCGCGATGATGGCGGACATGAAAGACGACTCGGCGCCCCCATGATCCGCACTCGTTTCGATGCCCATAAGCTAAACACAATGCGTTCATTATTCCCCTGTGGTGATGAGAAGCAGGGCCAGGTTCATTCACCCCTTGGTCAAAGAGCGCTTTGATCACACTTGGATCCATGTTCTCATTCTCGTCCATATCACGGACTTTAGGCCCAATAAAATCCTGCGCGAAGCGCTTGACTGTCCGAGCACGCACACGTCAGGCCGTTTCTCATACGAAAGTGACGGCGCATCGCACCTGACTCGCGCAGCATCTGCTCCTCCTCCGAGAACGTGTGCAACGAGCTCAGCCCCGACGAGCATACTCGCGACGTAGCAAACGTTCTGCAAACCAACGCTATTAGCCTCCGAACCACGAACGGATATGTTCCGGATGCACACACCTGGGCACCACCGCCCGCGAAGCTACAGAGAACGGCTTGACAACTCGGCTGGCTGCGCGAAACATGGCGTACGATCGTACTGACTGGAAGTGCAAAAACAGTATAAGTAAACAGTCAGGAGTAAGTGTAGCCCGGACTCGGGGTGAAGTCGATGCGGGGAAGCGCTAAGCGTTTCCGGGGTACGGAGAAATCACATGCAACTATCACGGTCACATGACCTAATCGGAAGGTCACGCGAGAAAACATGTCACGCGCAGAAGCTACGGGCGCTAATCGGGCCTTCAATGCTTTTTTTCTCCTTTCTCCTCCGCATGCCTTCGTGCTCTATCAGCGAGACGCCTTGCGAACACAGGCGAAGACATCCTTACGTGAAATTATCCTATTCGAGTAAACCTTTTCTCAGTGTTACGCACCACTCAGGGACCGCCGTGGGCGATAAGTGTCGCCTGACGGACTGTATTTGGGGATTTTCAGTTCGCCTTGCGCTGGAAATCATTTCACGAACCGTCTGCAGTAGGCACTTCAGCGTATCGATGGAGTAAGCTCTTTGTCTTCCTTTCACATGTGCCCCTAGCGAATGTTCATTGATATCAAAGATTAAATCGCAGAGGCGAAAATCGGTGCTATTTTGCTCCATGACATGCACGACAGTTGAGGCAGCGCAGACGCGAATGAATAATTTCGCAACAAGGCCTGTGTTTCCGTAACTCACGCCAGAAGGCTACGTGAATAGCACGGTCCACGTCCATCGTGATCTAGAGCACGCCTTATGTGGCAGACAGTCTTTCCCTGTCTTTCCCGTCTGTTCCCTGAGATTACTTATGCGCTTCTCCACACGTGTATTCTTTTTATCTTCCTCTGATCTCACGAATTGGACCCGCCTAGCTCTCTGAATTGATAGAAGACTGACGGGTATAACCGTCGTCGGCGCAACATCACTAACTAATCAGGCATCCAGTGATCTACAACACCATTCTTCCATGTTTCGCTGGATCCATCGGCACCCATCTGCTCAATCAAACGGGAACGTTCCTGGCCATGTCGATACAACGCACATCGACTAGCTTTTAGCGAACATGCGTACTCGCAAAATCAGATAGTCTCCATGCCCCCGCACGCAGACTCCCAGCTCGCCGGGAACGCTTACCCATACGGACCACGATGCATTCTTCACGGCGTTTGATGCAGAGACGCCCTCCCATGCAAGGTATAAAGGGTGCGGCCGGTCCCACACCCCAGCCCGCGAAGCTCGTCGAGCCTCGTACCTTCCCACACATACGCCCGACCATGCCCGACTCTGCCACTAACAAGGCCGACCTGCGTGCGCTGCTCGCGCTGATCAACACCGCCGCCGAGGACGCTATCGCCGCATACGAGAATGCAGGCTGCGACGTGCCAAACCTCGACGAGCCCTCAGCGCAGCCTGCCGACGCACTCGAGCTCAAGAAGGCGATGCGCCTCCTCGAAGGTGCGACGACGCAGCTCTGCGCAACGCTCGCCCCTCCCCCAAGCGTTATCTTCACCGTGCGTATACTCCGTTCACAGTTATCTCCGCATCTGACACACAAGCAGCGCACGATGGCCGCGCTCGAGCAAGCAAGCCTGCGCGTCGCGATCGAGGCGAAGGTCGCAGACCTCCTGGAGCAGCACCCTGCGGGGCTGCACGTCGACGCCATCGGCGCCAAAGTCGGCATCCACGGCGGGAAGCTCGCGCGTGTACTGCGCTGCCTAGCCTCGCGGCACATCTTCCGCGAAGGTGTGTGTCCTCCTATATCCCGCGTCTCCCGTCGCTCACGCCTGCACCCGATAGTGGCCCCTGACATCTTCGCGAACAACCGTCTGTCGCTCTTTATCCGTTCTACGGAACCGATGGCCTCGCTTGTGCTCATGCAGTCCGACGAGCTGAATCGGTATTCGACCGTGCCGCTGTATGATGCACTCACGGACGCGGAGTACGGTCCGTCGTACGACAACAAGCGGACACCGTTTTCGTTTGGCGTCAAGGACACCATGCCGGACTCGACGGTGTTCGATTGGTATGGCCACCATGTGAGTGCTTTATCTGCATTATCTGTATGGTAGCTGAGTGCTGACCCTATGAGCGCAGCCTGATCACAGCGCTGTGAGTACTGTTTATGGCGAGGCAATCTCGGTTTCTTTTAATCTGCATGTTCGTAGCGCTTCGGTAGGGGCATGGTAGCAATGGCAAGCGTCACCGAAGCCGATACCGTCGTCAAACGTATGCCTCCCATACATTCACCAGTTGTGTAATGATGATCCACTGACTTTCCACCAGACTACCCATGGCATCTGTTGCCCGAGGGCAGCAAGGTCTGCGACGTGGGCGGCGGCGTGGGTGGCGTGACGATCAAGATCGCGCGGAGCCACACTCATCTCCGCCTCACGCTGCAGGATCTGCCGAGCGTGTTGGAACAGGCTCGCGGGGTGCGTCATTCGGTGCAGCTTCGCATCTCCGCGATAGTTTTAACAAATTTTCAGTACTGGGCGAGAGAGTACCCGAAGGCAGTTGAGGAGCAACGCATCAACTTCGTGCCCATCGACTTCTTCAAGGACACGCCCGTCGAGGGGCAGGACATCTATTACGTGGGTCTGCATCCTCATGCGTGCTGACGGGACGCGCTTAGCCATGTGATCAGATCCGTCAATGCCTGCATGACTGGCCGGATGCCGATTGCGTGAAGATTCTGGAGAATATCCGCAAGGCCATGTTGCCCAGCAGCCGGCTGATCATCCGTCAGTCTTCTTCTCGTCATCTTCATTTCCTTGAAATGCGTGCTGACGGCGGGGATTGCAGATGAGTTCATCCTGCAGCCGAGCGTCGCCACGGAGGACGTGCCCAGTGCAAGCTTGGTAACTTACGAGGTCCAGCAAAGGCACGAGGTGTAACCAATGCTGATTGAGATTTTACAGGCACCAAAGCCGCTTCTGCCCAACTACGGCGAAGGCAGTGCGCGGAAGTACCAACAGGATGTGAACATGCTCGCCGTTCTGAACGCTAAAGAGCGAACCGCCGAGGAGCTCACCGAGCTTGGGTGCGTAGCTCTCAACCATTTAGTCTACTTCCAACACTGATGTCCTTGCGTGTAGGAAACAAGCGGGCTTGGAGCTTGTGCGGCTGTGGGACTTCGTCGACACGGGCTTGGTGGAGCTGAAGGTCCCTGCGTGAAAAGGTCAGACAAAACGAGGTTCGAACATATATTCAACTATGCCGTGTAATTGTACTGTAGCACCACTGTGGATGTCCTTCAACAAGGACAAGGCCGATGTAGCAATACTGGAATAGTATGTTGGTTCTGACTCAAATTGGGTTCTGAAGTCATGATTCTGCTCTTCGGGTATCCGGCCCGGTGGTCGTTCCAAGGTAACGGCTCGACTAAATACTCCGATTGAACGTCATCAAACCGCGTTGCCCTGCGTTGCCCCGTTGTGGCCTTCCGGTGAACAGTGGCAGCAAAGCAGCTTGGACATTGAGTAACTGACCTTTGGCCTCTTCTACTGGTACCATACGGTGTATCTGGTATCTTTCATCGTCTTCCTTCAGACCGTGCTCGAGCCTTAGCTGTAGTTACACCCGGAAGAAGCTACCCAGCAAACTTCAACTTGATCAGGCTCGGACAGTGGAAACGCCACTGTTTTCATTCCTGCCTTCATCCCTGCTACCATTTCGCTGGGTCACAAACGTGCAGGATGACCAGTGAAGCCTCGGAGAGTGCGTCTTCTCAGCTCACTGCAGTGAGTTTTCATTCATCCATCGTGACGCCAATCTCGCGTGCTGAACTGTGCCCAGGCCACGAACAGAACATCGAAATCTCCACAAATCTCCATCCCTCTTCCCTCCAACTACAAATTCAAAAGGGTTGGTCGCTTCTGCTGGTACGGTTACAATGTCAGCCATGATTGGTTGATGGACTACGCCCCGGAACCGTCTCATTTCTCCGGATCGCGAGGAGGCCGACTCTTTCCAACTCCTCTTCCATGCCAGAAACGTGCTCAGGAAAAAGTCGAAGATCAAGTCGCTCAAACTCTGCATCGCACGTCGAGATGAAACCACCCCGCCGAATCCGGCGCTCACGCAACTTGGCAATATTTGCATCCTGTCGATATGCTTTGCGGGCGGTGTGACTTACCGCAGTCGACCTACGCAGGCGCAAGTTGATCGGTTGACGGAAATCATGGGCTGCCAGCCACGGTGGTGGGTCGATGGGGAGAAATTTGAATCTTATTAAAAGTGATCTGGACATCCACTACGTATGAAAGTTCTCAACTGCCACAGCCAGCAGTGAGGTCCAACGCGGGCTTGCCGCAGGCTGGCCACTACACCAATCGCTTACCGGAAACCGTAGACACTGGCCAGCACCTATATACCTGCACTAATGTAAAGTTACCCCTGCCACCCAATTACAGCCTGTGGGCTACCTCTAGGCTTTGCTATGGCTGTATTAAGAGTTACGCTGCCCGGTACGTCAAGGCGCACCTGGATCGTGCCAGTGGGCAGCTTATAGTCGACAGGATGGGACTGCTCATAAGCAGCCGGAAGGTGCTCATTTATGCTCAAACACTGCCTGCAATGGTGGGTTCATGGAGACTTATGTAGATATTCAGTTAGACAGAATTATTCTGAAGCTGTAGTAAGGCCTGACAGAATTAATCTGTCAGCTTAAGGATCAGCCACATTACGGTTCAAACCGTAACAGGATCTCCCACCATAGTACAGATTAAACCGTAATGAAAGGTCCTGGGCCGCGTAGTCTAGCAAAACTATGT
>SFCI01000510.1:0-20039 GCA_004681135.1 Hericium alpestre | reverse complement strand
ACATGACCTTGAATGAGCTAGATCAAGCACAATGCTATCTAAATAAAGCACTTAAACTTCATAAACAATCTAATGATGTATCAGGACAGTTTTGGGATTTATATGAGCTATGCAGATTGAATGTAAGACTTAATGAGTTGAACAAAGCACAATCTCATCTGACAACAGCCTTAGAACTATGTAATACCAATAGTGCTTATCAACAAGATGCTGCTCTCTCAGGCCTTCAAGGACAAATACATCTAAGTCTTAAACAATTTGAAAAAGCAAAAGAATGCTTTGATCATGCACTTACATTTTACACTCAAATAGATAGTGTATAGGGCCAGGGTGATTGTTTTCAAATGCTTGGCATTTGGCATCTTACATCTCAAAATCTTGGAGAATCAAAACAGAATTTTGAGAAGGCTCTTGAGATTCACATGCAAGTACATGAGGTTGAGAGCCAAGGCACTGATAAGCAAGGTCTAGGCAAAGTGCATATGTCTATGAAGCAATATAATGAAGCCAAATCATATTTTGTTGATGCCTTAGAGCTTCACACCAAGGCTCACTGTGCAATAGGGCAGGGTAATGATTTACAAGCTATGGGTGAGTTGTATATAGAGCTGAATGAACTTCAGGAGGCCCAGAGTTGCTTCAATAAAGCTCTAAAGCATCACGTCACAGCTCAAGATCTACTAGGTAGAGCTGCAGATCTAAGACTCCTAGCAGAGGTGCAGTCTAAGATTGATCAGTAAAGTAAACTTGCTGTTGTGTTGTCAGGTAATGTCATACTTATCTTAGTGATTGATGAATTCTCTGTGCTAACACATTTTTTACAGAACTGTGGAGCTTTTCAATTTGTTGTTGGCTGAATTTTGAATTTGTCTGATATCTATGATCTTTGTTTCTTGTACTTGATATCTCACATAACAAGGGTTCATTACTATGAATATATTTGTAAATACTACAGCATACATTTCAACTTTGCAAGGTCTACAGATCAAGATACCAATATCAAACAGCAGTCATTGAGATGAATTTGGCCTGTAAATAGTTAAGCTAGCTGTCACTCCATTATGATAATCATCTTCATACCAGTTCCCAGCCATGCATCTATCATGTTCAGAATGCACTGTGCCAAGTTTTCAGGCCATGCAAGTGTAACTGGTCTTTTGTTAGGATCCCAAAAGATTTCTGGTGTTTTTGTATCAATGTTAACCTGTAAAGTGCTTAGTAAATGGCATGGGTATGGGTAACCCACAGTGGGTCATGGGTATGGGTATCATAGGTATGGGTATGGGTCAGCCTCATGCAACCCATTGAAAACCCATACCCATGCCATGGGTCATGGATTTTTCTATGTTGAGAATGATTGGTTCAAAGTAAATTATTGAGACTCAAGCCATGCTATATACTAAATCAAGCCACAATCAGACTAATGTATTATGGGCAGCTAGCATGGCAGATGCCCTAAAAGATAATAAAGTAGATGATAAAGAGTGTGAGATGGTAAAGAGATAGGATATAATGGAACTTTCTTGACTTTCTTGACTGATCAGTGCTAACTGCTACAATGTTATTGATGTGTGTCTGCTCATATTGAGATATTTATGGCATAACAAGGTCATAGTCTCTCAATACATGTTACAACCCTTGGGTAACTCATAAACCCACAGCTACCCATGAACNCATATCCTACCCATACCCAACCCACAGAAAACCCATACCCACAGCATGGGTGTGGGTTTTGATGGGTATGGGTATGGGTCAGCTCAGAAGTACCCAGGGGTTACCCATGTCATTCACTAGATACAGCCGAGGAGGTCCTGACCATAAAGGACTGCACAGGTACCTTCTATCTGGTAATTGCACAAGTCAAATGGGACCTTCAGCTTCAAGAGCTGGTACACAAACTCTTATCCTGAAGATGTATTGAAGCTGTACATCGCGGTTGGGCCATGGGAGCTTTGCAGCATACGAGCGTGGTGGGGAGACAAGTTAGCTGAAGACGCCGCGACGCGTCAAACGCGTCGGTTGATCATGTGGCTGTGCAAAACTTTGGTTCACGTGCACCGTGTTATCGCCGAAGGTCGACCTACGGTTTGCCCCTAGAGGTTCGATAAAGACTATTAGTATCGATCTCGTCGCTCAGCGCTCAGCACAGCGATGAGTCCCTCTGAACGGCATTCTCCGGAATTGAATCCACTAGTAGCTTGCTACCCCGATCGGCTGTCAGCCGCAGCTGCGACCACAATCCTTAAATACGATCGCGGTCAAGTTGCCAAGCAACCGCCTCGAGATTCCTACCTCTAGTCTCTCAGAGAGGCAAACCAGACATTCGTGCCCTCGTATTGAGTCTTGACGCGTTCGACTCTACTTTTACGACATGACGAGCAAGGCATGGCCGCATGAGCACCTCCCGCCGCGCGAACTCGTCCCCACGCTCGACACCGAGCCGGATAACCTCTCTGCAGACGCGCTTACATTCCTGCGCAAGATGATATCGGCCGATGATGTAGAACTGAAAAGACGCTTGGTAGACGTGCAGAAAAAGTGAGCTGTATCCCCTACTTACGGAGAGCGGTCGGCTGATCAGACGTGCAGGGCATAGTGAGCGATGCACTGACAGACTTCGCACCGAGACAACTCATGCCTTGGACGCAGCGCCCTGAATCCGTATCCCTGCATCCGGAGCTTCAGCTTCGCGGACTGCGTGATCGCCCAATCCTCTGTGTACGACCAGGTCGTGCGCGCCGGCGCGCAGGACGACACGCTCTTTCTCGATCTCGCCTGCTGCAGTGCGCTTTATCTCTAATACTGTGCACCCCGGACTGACTTCCGTGCTCAGTGGGCACGGACGCGCGGCGACTCGTCGCGGACGGATACCCCGCCGCGCATGTCCTTGCTAGTGACCTGCGCGCCGAGTTCCTCGAGCTCGGACACGAGCTCTTCTGCGACCGCGAAACGAGCGGCATCCGTTTCTTCGCAGCCGACGCGCTCGACCCCGACTTTTCCACCGCTCCCAGTCCGCGTGAGACGCCCGTGGGCGAGGTGGCAAGGCTGGATGAACTCCTGGGGCGGCTGGATCATATATATGTCGGCTGGCTGTTCCATCTGTTTGGAAAGGAGACGCAGGAGGAGCTCGCGCGACGCGTAGGGGCACTGTTGAGGCGCCGGGGTGAGGACGTCATATTTGGGGTGCATCAGGGGCAGGAGAAGGAGGGGCTCCTGCGGGATAAGATGTTCGGGTGCATGCGACGCGTGTTTTGGGTGGGCCTTGACTGAGCTTCGGATAGGGATCGCTATGTGTACTCACCGGCATCATGGGAGAGGTTGTGGAAGGATGCGTTTGCGGAACTGGAGGGTGACGAGTGGGCGGAGAAACATGTGCGGGTGCGGTGCGAGATGACACAGATGCGGTCTAAGTTTGTCGATTTTTTGGACGATTTCTGGCATATGTAATGGGCTGTGGAGATCGTGGATGCTTAGATATTATAAGTCGCGAAGGTTACCATTGAACTGTAAGCCTTCAAAAGCAGCTTGAAACAGTCAAATGAAACTAGTACTACGATGGTATAAGTAGGTTATCGCGACCCGATTGACTTCGTCTTTTTCTGCGCGTCATCGAAGCGCCGTATAATGACGTCGCACTTCGTCACTTTGCAGATATGTTTTGACCCAGACTTGATGGTGTCCGAGAACAGAGTCAACCCTGCAGCACGCTCGACAACGTCCACTAACAGCCACGATCAGATCATTTGAAGGCACGCGGCTCAGAAAAGGTAAGGCTCACCAGGTACAACGAAGCTCTCGAGAGGGGCCTCGTCGGGGATAATGGCATTCGGAAGGACGAACGCGCCGGTCGAGATCTCTGGTATGTGCGGCGTTGAGGGCGATGACGGACGCGAGGCAAGGACCACCTTGGCGAAATGGGTAGGGACTGAGACGTTGGGTGCGTTACCGATCACCTCGTAGCTCTATATCGACGCGTCATTGAGCGGGGGACATGAAGTTGCATAACGCTGGAGACTCACGACGCGCCATTTGCCATCTGCCCCGCGCTGCGGGAGATATAGTGGAACAGTGAAGACATAGACGTCGGAGAAATTGCCTGTCAACCGACGACACCAGTCTTCAAGGTAGGCCCAGTCTATATCACATATGCACGAGTCAGAATCACATCTTCTGCGACATCGGTAGACACGTACAATGACGGTTAAATCCAGCTCCCACTTGGGGAGCAATGTTAGAGAGCAGGAATGTCTCATCCATGGCTGCCTAAACGCATTGATTTGCTTAAGGTTTCAATAATGCCTCATGAAATAGAGGTACCTGTGAGGATTTCGCGTCGGCAGCAGGCACCATATGACCGCGATCATAACCGCTTCGGAAATAGTCTTGAAGTTTCGCGCGGAACACGACTGGTAGCGACTCGTCTTCCTGGAAGGTAGATTTTCCGCGGTCGCCTTTCTCCCCATCCGAAGGTGCTTCAGGCCCAGACTTGCCGAGAGACGCGCTGGTCAGATGTTCCGCTGTCTGTGCTATGTCAGTAACGGGAGGTCCATAACGGTGATGATACGGGACTCACCCATGCAGGATGGCGCAACCTGCGATCGTATGCTGCAACATATGCTTTCCGAACGAGGGTATCGGATATTGGCCCTATATATAAAAAAGGCGCTCCGCGTCAGTCCTGGACGACTAACGCCAATCAAAACGCACCTGGGTTCCCATACTTCAACATGATACTTGAAACCGTGTTTGGTATGGCAGAGACTATCGCCCTCCCACCTGGCGCGACTTCAACGACCGGCTGGTCAGGCCGAGGTGGTAGCACGGCAGCGGGCTCTCTTTTCCTCGAAGCGCCGATGGCGGTCGCGATGCCTCCACCGACGGCAGCGCCGACTGCGAAGAAGGCAGCCCGGGCAAGACTTGAGCTCGGCATTGGAGAATGAGAAGACGTGCGCGATGATATACCGCGCAGCTCGGAATGGTCAAAGCGACGGAGCGCGCACAGGCGTCTATTCGAATCAGCTCAATTAGCGCCCATGCACTGCAACTTACTGTCACTGAGCCTGCACGACTCGGTGTGCTGCGCCCGCAAATATATAGGTTACGGATTAGAATACGGCTGGCTGTCTACTCCTTCACTCTGACCGTCATGACCTCCAAACGAACTCGCGGCCCTACACCCTCGTCTATCGGTGGAGATCCGTCCATACACGCATTCGAAGCCGCCCAACGCCAACCCTACTTCCTGGGCTCAGAAGACATCACCGATTCCGTCGACTGGGTGAGAGGCAACCGTGGAGGCTGGATCCTCGTCGAGACGGGTTCAGGGAAGGGCGGCGACCCCCTCGAAAGGCGGAAGTTCTGATCGTAGGCAAGAAGCCGCAAGATCTCGGGAGACCAGTTCTACCTGACTCCGGAGGGCGGATGGTCCCCGAGGTTCGGTGCCATGTTTGACCAGGACCCCCGAATATACGGTTAGAGGTTCCATCCTAAAACGCCAAATTTTGGCCTTTATGTCCGCACGGATTTTGGCCGAAAACGTCCGAAAATCGGATGGCACATCTGAATTTTGACCACTCCGTCCGCATAATCGGATGGGACCTTATACAGCATGCATACCGTCCGCATAATGCGATTTTCTAGGGATTTGTGGTGCTTTATCGGGATATCTCAGGAGGCGAGCGCGTGCATGTGCTGGACCCGCGCATGCGCTCTCGAGGGCGCGAAGCCTTGCTGTCGTTCGATCAGGCGGGATTGGACGATACCTCAGCCAGACTGGGACGGAACCGTCTGGCCGAGCGAAGTCAAGCCGGGAGCGAGGCGGTAGTCGGACTTGATGTATTGCATACTTAGTCGTTCATGGCGATAGGTGGGTCTGCATCTACGGAATGCGGTGTGCCGACGGTGCTGATCGCGACTACCGTCCAACATGCTAGTTTAGTAGAATTCTACCCTCGGAGCTGAAGTTCGCTATTGGTACTGACATATTCCTTGTAGGTATTCCTGCCCATCTTTTGATCCCTGCGAACTGATGCCGGGTATCACACGCAGGCTGCTGTCGCCCGCCTAGTTCTTTACCATTGCGGGATGGAAATGCGATCTCCTTGTGGAGACGCTGTTTCTCACCTCCTGCATGCGTCCAATGGTTGATAACCCTCCACGTTTGCCCAAGTTTCTCTTCATCCTTCGAGCCCGTGTGACTGTGCGTCGATCTTGCCGACTGTCGTGGATGCCGTACCCCCCAATGACGGTCGCCAGGCCATAATCTGGCTGTAAACTCAGTGTCTTTCGAGGTTGCTCACGATCTGACAGATAGCTCCATCTGAATTTATTCTCCCAGAGCCTTCACGACCCGGAGGGATGGATTCATGCATTGTACATTGTGAGTCTCTGATCCTTGTTCAGGTCCGGAATGGATACTGAATTCGTCCGCACGAAACCTGCAGGCGGCCTGATCATCTAGCGGCATGCCGAATGACACGGGAAAGTCGCGATGGCTTACAATTCAGGCTGCTACCTTGCGACGTACTGCTGGAATGGGTAATTGCTAGGATCTCCCGTCCGGAATTTATTCAGCGCAACAGATCTATATCGCTGTACATACTCACCCACAAAGTCCGTTTTCCGGGCATCGTCTGTCCACAGGTGCGTCTGCTTGTGTGAAGTGTACACGTTATGGTAACTTCTAACATTTCTAGGCCAGCCAAGACGCTTAGAACTCAGAGCCGCCAGGGCTCTGGCACTATTGTGCGGTGAGAACTCGTCCCAGGAGACACTGAATGCTCCCGGGGAATTTCTGATGCAGGTACGGACGCAGGCATCATTTTTTGAACTCAATGCACTGGACACGAGTTGGGCAGGGCACCATCCACAATATGCTGGTGGAGTGTTCGGGCAGTTGTCGTCGTCGTCGCTTGTCGAGCATGCAATGAGTAAAACAGCGATACGATGAGGTAAATATTCTGTCAGGCCCTCCCCATGTTCATCTTCCTGAATGATGTGCCTTTGTGACCGAGAGACAGCGAGCGTCCCACGGCGGCATCTAATATATATCGTTGACGGGCGCGATGCCTGTTCGTAGAGTTTCTCAATTGCCGGGCGCCTTTCCACGGCGCCCATTAATCTTCTCGCTGCGCCTCGAGAGGCGAAATCCTGATAAGTATGGGAGATCAAATCTTAAAGCTGCATTGCAGCTGTTTCTGACTGAATCAATCATATCCAGAACACTCTTGGCACACAGGCACCACTCCGCCGCGCGAGCCAGCATACGTTGTAAGTTGCGGGTCTCATCGTTTTACTGGATAGTCGTCTCGGGCGCGGCACTGTCCCTCGCCTATCATTTCAATCACTAGCGCTGTCCCTCGCTTGCCGCATGCACCCAATACTATATAACTCCCCGTTCAATGCGGTGTTTATTCACCCTTCGATTCTGTTCAATTTCTGTTCAATTTGGAGTGGGTGGCTCTCATCAATTGACATGGATACCCCACCCCCGGACGACAGCCGCCACGCCATAATCTGGCTGTAAGCTCAGTGTCTTTCATGTACTCGGAAGCTGACGTCCATTCTGCTAGCGCTGGTCCGCGCCTGCTCGGCCTTTTCTTCAATTGGGGCTTGCTAGGCATTCTAACCGCGCAGGTGTATATATATTTCATCAACTTTCCGCAAGACAGGCGGGTATTCAAAGCCCTAAGTCCATCATATTCCATGCGTCGTCTGTCTGTGTCACTGACGGAATGGACACCTCCACTTCAGTCTACACAGTATACCTGGTAGACTGGGCCCAGACTTGTTCGGCGACTTACGACGGCTTTCAGTGGTTCGTGTACGGCTGGGGCGACATCAACGTGCTCAACAACTCGGAGACAGGCTACTTGAATGTGCCCATTCTGTCTAGCATCATCGCAATTATTGTTCAGGTGGGTATCTACGCTAGGGAAATGGACGCGCATCTGGCTGCTGATGAACTTTCTGAACGGGCAGACTTTCTTCGGCTGGCGCATCTGGACGTTGTCGAAATCGTTCGTGCCCCTGCTTTGTATCGGCGTCCTCGCAGTCGCACAAGCCGGCGCCGCCATCGCTGTCGCGTACTTCGTAAGTCCCAGATCACATCGCTGGATTGACAGCAATGCGTTGATTCACCATTGACGGATATGTGGATGTATGTGCAGCTTGCGACAGTCCCTCTGGAAAATGCCCGGGAGCCGGGTCTGCCGGTTGCTGTGGGCGTGAGACTCGGGACGAGCGTAGTCGCCGACGCAATTATCGCAATCTCCATGACTTACTTCGTGCGTATGCCCATCTCGTCGCATCAGTCCCTTTGCGATCTGAGCTGATCGCCGTCCAGCTGCTCAAAGGCCGAGAAGAGACCATCAAGTTCAATAACGTGCTGACGCGCCGTACGTCGCCTCCCCGTTTGACAAGCCTGACGCCATTGTACTGAGCATGCTGATTCCGCAGTCATCCGCCTGACGATCGAGACGGGAACTGTGACCGCGCTCTTCGCGGTCATGGACATCGTCTTCTTCCTTGCGGCGCACAACGGGCTGCACCAAGTCTCCGGCGTCATCCTCGCAAAGCTCTACTCGAACTCGCTGCTCGTTATCTTCAACAACCGGGTGTTCATGATGAGCAAGTCCTTTCATGCGCATGGTGGGATCCCCATGCACGTCGAGTTCGAGAGCCGCAGTGCGCCGTCGAGGAGCTCGCGCCTGGTGTTCGGGACGAACCCGCATGCGATAGACAGGGCTGACAGCGCGTTTTCCGGGCAAACGAGTGTCGGCACGCTAGATACTGAACCCGTTCGTGGAAAGCATGTGAAAAGTTCGCCATCTAGTGACGTATATAGCAGGGGCGAACCATGATGGAATGCTGGCCAAGCTGTTCTAAAGCTTGAATTTATTGTTGGCTTGGGAAACGATTGGAAATCATTGCTCTGCGCAAGCCGAGCATATAAATTAAATAACTTATGAAAGAATCTGAAGCCTGTAAAAGAGTGGTGTGGGTTGAATAAGATCAAAGCAGAAAAAACCCGAGGATCCCGAGCCACGTCGCCTATAAACCTTCAACAAGCTCAAAGTAGCCCGCCGGTTGCGCGCCTGCCGCCAGCGTCCGCGTCGAGTTGTACGCCCTGAACAAAGAACTGTATCAGACACGGGATACCAAAGCAAGATAGCACACGTACATGAACTCGCCGAGGAACCCTTTGGGTAGCGACGGCAGATTCTCCATGCCAATGAGCAGCACGGTCGCCATGCCCATAGTCATATGCGGCTGGATGTGGCAGTGGAGGAGGAATGCGCCCGCGTCCACCGCGCTCAGGCGGTATACCATCCAGCGCCGTTCGTGCCGGGCGGGACCGTGGTGCTGTTCGGTGAATAGTCTGCGCCTTGTGGGCTGGGGAACACTGAATGAAGAATAGTGAGACAGAGGCAAGACGGCGGAAGAGATGCACGCACCGACACCCGTGTCGAGTCTGTACGGCTGCCCTGTGCGGTTCTGACGTGCCGCAGTATACGCGTCATCGGAGAACTCGCCGAGGCCCTGTGCCATGAGGAAAGGATGCGCGCCATGTACTGCGTGGCGCAAGTCAATGTCCAGGTCACGATTAGGGGAAAGCAGGATGCTTACTGTGCCACGGGTGTGCCTCGAGGGTCCCGACGAAGCTTGCGAGGTTCAAGAAGACCAGATCCACGGTCTCGTTGATATGGATAGGGATCGAGTTGGTCGAGTTATCGAATCCGCCGTTCGCGAGTGCACCTTCGTAGTCCGGATGGAGCTTGTTCTCGTACGCCTGCACGAGATACGGCACCTGCGGCCAGTTCTCCGTATACTATACACACTTAGCATATCGGCATACACTAATATACGGGCAGGCGCACCTGATACTGGTCGACGACCCAGTATACGCCCAATGTTGAGCCATTGCCCGCGCTCAGCTGGCGCATGGACACGGTGATACGCGCCCGACTGCATCGTCGGGTGGCGGGATGTCCACGACATTAAGAGGCCGCACATCGTTCGTGATCCAATAGGGCGCCTCGTCCGGAAGCGGGACCGTCTTGTTCAGCGCGGGAATCGGCGCATACGGATCCAGCGTCGGGAAATCGTCCTGTGTCAAGTTATACCGCAGGATCCACGCGCCATAGTCCCGAGTCGACCGCCAGCGCGTCTCGATGTTGGCCCAGAAGTCCGTCTGATTGAGGGCACGCAGCTCGGCGGCGGATTTTGTGCGCAGGAGGAAGGAGACGCGCTGGCCAGAGCTGATCTCGAGGTAGGACGCGTTATGCGCTGCAATGTAGCCGCCATCGAGCTCTATCACCGTGAATGGCGAGTGCGCGTCGATGGACGTGTAGATGAAGCTGAGCCCCATTGCGCCGATCATGCGCACGCGGTATGTCGTCTCAGGCAGGACATTGAGCACCTCCGTGTGGCAACCTGCCCGGCATGCTGCGCCTGTGCATTGTCCAAATGCATTGCCGTTCACTGTGAGTGCCTGCGGGTCGTTCGGCCACGTGAAGGGCGTGCCGAGCAGGCCCTTGGTGATGTTGGCGTCGGATGCGTGCCAGAAGTCGCCGAGGAGGAGGATAAGGTCGGCATCGTACGCAAACGGTGGTTTGGCCTCTTCGACTATGAGGGCGCCGTAGGCGGTGACAATCTGGACGCCGACGTGGGTGTGATACATGTACGTGCCCGCGCTGCCTGGTTGCAGGAGGAACTCATAGTCAAAATAACCACCTGGTGCGATGGGCCACTACAAAACATATTCAGTGTTCAATGTTCACGATCCGTCGATGATGAGAATAGTTACTTACCTGGCTTGTCTGTGGTGTCCCGTCGGCGAAGGGGGACAAATACTGGGAAATTCCACTTTAAGATTACGACGCGGCGACGGAGGCTTTTTCAGCGTTCCTTCATGTCAAAAACTGGCGATGCACTCACTGCCAATGCAACGTCGTGTTGCTCCCTTCCATGTCATTGTACACCCTAATCCACACATGGTCGCCTTCCTTGAGACGGATCGTAGGCCCCGGCGAGGTGCCGTTGATGACGGCGGAGTTGCGCACGGTGCAGTCAGCCGCGACGGGGCCGCTTGCGATCCGTAGAACATGATCAGGCTGCCATGCTAGAGAAAGTTGTGCCAGTAGAGGCAATAGCAAGAGCAACTGATACATGCTCGACGCCCGTGTCGTCCTTGGCGGGGATAGTGTAGGGTTCTTGAGAACAGGTGAGAATAGCTCAGTACTCCGCCCTCGTTCCGAGGCTGACATTATGTATCTTCTATGTACAGCATTTGTCGAGTAGAAAGCGTGATGTGCCCGCATAGATGAACATCATGATGGCGTAGTGAGTGTCCATCATGCCTTTCATATGGCCCTGGGTTGGCCCTGGGAGTACAAACGAGGATCGTGTAGCGTCTATTAACCACGCGGCCGAGTCGAGACTCGAAGATATCATTTGAAGATTTCTGTCTTCATGACTGTAATTTGCACCCGCGGACATCCTAAATCCTTCTGGCTCCTCTTCATTGTCAGACTTCAACGTGAAAATTGACCGTCATTACAAGGATCCCAGCATTGCATTGCGGTGATGTTTCAACATTTTCCTTGACGGGATGTTCGTTCCTACCTGTCCCGCGGAGCCAATCGTACATAAACTTCCACATTCCCTGCAGTTCCCTTTAATATGTCTGGTCGGCTGACCTGGCTCCTTATACCGATATCCGATAATCTTGAAGGTAATCCATCCCCCATACGATCTACACGTCCCTTCGCTTTCGCACTAACTTGTTCGAAGGACTTTCTCTGAGTTGCCCAGTCCTCGTCTGTGGATGTGCCTTTGTCAAGACATTTTTCCTTAGATGTAAGAACCCAATACTCTCTCAGAGATACCCATGATAGGCTAATGACCCGTCTGTGATTCAGTTTCCCTTGGACACCATGGATACCGCACCACCAGATGAGAGCCACAATGCTATAATCTGGCTGTGAGAGTTAGTGTTTCTCCAGGCTGGTCGGGAGTTGACAAATAATCTCATCTGTCAGCGCTGGTCCTCGCCTGATTGGTCTGTTTTTCAATTGGGGCCTGCTCGGCATCCTGACCGTGCAGGTGTACATCTATTTTGTCAACTTTCCGAAAGACAAGCGGGGTTTCAAGGTCCTGAGTCCGTTGTATTCGGACATCGTCTCTCCTCCCGTATCTCTTACGTGCATCCCTGCTTCAGTCTACACCGTATACCTGGTAGACTGGGCCCAGACCTGCTCGGCGACATACGACGGCTTCCAGTGGTTCGTCTACGGCTGGGGCGACATCAACGTGCTCAACAGCTCAGAGACAGGCTATCTGAATGTCCCCATCCTGTCTAGCATTGTTGCGATCACTGTTCAGGTGGGTGCTTACACTCATAGGACATCCATACATATGGTTGACAGGGAATGGGCAGATCTTCTTCGGCTGGCGCATCTGGACATTCTCGAAGTCTTTTGTGCCCCTGGTCTGCATCGTCGTCCTCGCGGTGGTTCAGCTCGGCGGCGCCATCGCTGTCGCATACTTCGTGAGTCTGAGTTCCGATCTCCAACAGATGAAAAATGCCATTGGCACTGACGGACAGATATATGAACAAACGTGCAGGTTGCGACTGTTCCTCTTGAGAATGCCCGAGAGCCAGGTCTTCCGGACGCTGTCGGGATCAGACTAGGCACGAGCGTGGTCGCGGATGCGATCATCTCTATTTCCATGACTTACTTCGTGAGTATGCTCGGTACTTCCTTTGCGGATCTGGAGTTGATCATCACCCAGCTGTTGAAAAAACGCGAAACAGCTATCAAGCTCAACAACGTGCTGACCCGACGTACGTCCCCATCACCAGGGCCTCTCGCACACTCCGTCTAACCTGATCCGATGCAGTCGTCCGCCTGACTATAGAGACGGGCACGGTGACTGCGCTCTTCGCGATCATGGACCTCGTTTTCTTCCTCGCGGCGCACAACGGTCTGCACGAAGTCTCCGGTGTTGCTCTTGCAAAGCTTTACTCAAATTCTCTCCTCGCCACCTTCAATAATCGCCTGCTCATGGCGAGTGACTCCTTCAACGCGCACGGCCGGCACCGTATGCACTGCGAGCTCGAGAATAACAATAGCGCCGGCTCCATTTTTGAGATGAGCATGCACCACGACAAGAGTGTTGATTCGGGGGAGACTGTCGGTGCGGGCATGATGCCACGGGCGAAGAGGAAAAGCGGGGTGCGGGTTGTGAGGACGGTGAATACGGAGGAGGATGAAGTGCAAATACCAAGTCATGCGCACATCGTGAGTTTACTTGTCCTTCTCTGGCTTTTATATTGAGATCTCATTTTTCTCTTCAAAGCCCGTCTAATGGATTTTACGACGACAGGCGCAATCCGCGATGGATTGCTGCGCGGGCATTTTGAGTGTGCGTGCTGGCCACAAACCCTGCGCTGTATTTGGAGCTCTTTGCGACATCAGGGCATTGTAGCATCTATGCATGTACTATTAGTTTATTTTTTTGGGTCCAATGAATATACAGAGATGAAATCATTCGGGCGAAAGTGGTATCCGGGGCTACACTGCCCGGTTGCAGAAACTTGGTCGAAATAGTTACCTGGTGCAATGGACCACTACAAAGACACGTTCAGTCCTCAGCGTTCGTGACGCACTGACGTCGGAAGTACTTGCCTACGTACCTGGCTTGTTTGTGTCTCGTCGGCGAAGGGCGACAAATAATGGGTGATCTCGCTTTGCAATTCGGCGCATCGCCGGCGAGCGGAGTGTCGACGGAGGTAAATTTCTCACGTTCTTCGACGCGCCCATTAATCGACGAGTCGGATGACGACCACATCGTGTCGCTTTCTGCCATGTCATTATAAACCTCGATCCACTCATGGTCGCCATCCGTTGACGGATCGTAGGGCCGACAAGGTGCCTTTGACAAGCTGTTAATGACGAGAGAGTTGCGCCCCGCGACGGAGGCACTCGCGCCGATGCGCAGAACATGGTCCGTAGGCTGCTATACCAGAAATTCATCCAGCTTTCCTTCGCGGTCGAAGCAACAGCAAGAGCGGCTGCGCTATTTTCGATGACATTGTTCTTGACGGGGATGGTCCAGGGTTCTCAATACCAGGTGAGAGCCATCATGGCTACCCCACCATTCCGTCCGCATTCCGAGATTGACAGCATGGCTCTTCTTCGTACAGCATTTGTCGAATAGGAGAAGTAAGATGCCCCTATCAATAAGTGGGATCATGATGGCGCAGTGAATGCGCATCGCGCCGGTCTATATGAATACAAAAGAGGCTCGTGGAGCGTCTAACGATGAGGCACTCGGACGTAGTATTCGCTTCTCTGTCTCGGTGGAATGTTGCCACGCGTCCATCTTTCTTACTCCTCTTTGACAGACGAACGGCGTCCATTGCGGAGGTGGTAGCGTCGCACTGCGTTGGTGTTTTGCTGATTTCGGTCATCGGCACCAACCAGCTACCCTATTTCTTCGTACTCGAAGTGGAATTCCTGGACACTTGGCAGACACATCTTCTCTTCGCGAAGCCGTGTTGGGCGGCACCCTGTGCAGTTTGCACATATCCTCTTCGGCATATTAGCGTCGTGTCGCCTTGCATGGAATTCCAAGTGATATTACTCACCATCATCCTTCCATGCGGAGATAATTTGCTCGCACTAGCCTTGCGCATCCAAGGATACATAACCCTCCACGTTCCGTGCAGGCCCATTTCAGTTTCCGAACCCATTGACGTCTGCCTCGTTGCAGGAGAGCCTACCTTACACTGATATCGGATAAGCCTGACGCCAATCTCTCTTCCGTACGTTCAACATCCCTCTTCCCTTCCGCACTGACTTGCTCGACGAACGAGTCTTCACTTTCGCCGACGACACCCCAATCCTCGTCCGCGAGCGTGCCTGTTTCACAATCTTTTCCTTCAGATGTGAGATGGCAGTGCTCTCTAAAGTTGACCGAGGCTAATAATGGGTTCGGAATGCAGCTTCCGACTGCCATGGATGCCGCACCACTAGACACTAGCCACCATGCCATAATTTGGCTGTAAGTACAGTGTATTTGGAGACTAGTCGAACATCGACAGACAATCCTATTCACTCTTCCAGGGCCGGCCCGCGCCTCCTCGGCCTGTTCTTCAACTGGGGTCTGCTGGGTATCCTAACCGCGCAGGTGTACATCTATTTTATCAACTTCCCGGAAGACAGGCGGGTCTTCAAGGTCCTAAGTCCGTCATCTTCCATGCATAGTATCCTTCCGTGCCGTTGACGAGATGGGAATATCCACTTCAGTTTACGCAGTGTACCTGCTGGACTGGGCCCAGACCTGCTCTGCGACATACGACGCCTTCCAGTGGTTCGTGTACGGTTGGGGCGACATCAACGTGCTCAACAATCTCGAGACCGGCTTCCTCAACATCCCCATCCTATCCAGCATCGTCGCGATTACTGTTCAGGTAGGCGCTTGCATCTGGAGGACGTCCTCGCGTCTGCTGACAGTGAACGGCCAGATTTTCTTCGGCTGGCGCATATGGACATTTTCCAAATCGTTCGTGCCCCTGATTTTCATCGTCGTCCTCGCGGTTGCCCAGCTCGGCGGGGCCATCGCTGTTGCATATTTTGTGAGTCCAGAATATTATCCCTGGGCTGAAGCGAGCAGCGATGATATCACTATTGCTGACCGATGAATGTACGAACAAATCTACAGATTAAGACCAACCCTGTGGAAAATGCACGAGAAGCGGGTCTTCCAGATGCTGTCGGTGTCAGATTAGGCACGAGCGTGGTCGCCGACGCCATTATCGCGATTTCCATGACATACTTCGTGAGTATTCTCAGTTCTACGCTCTCTATCAAGACCGATAGTTAATCATTGAACAGCTGCTAAAAAGCCGCGAAGAAGCTATCAAGCTGAACAATGTGATAACCCGCCGTACGTCCCCACCACATTCAGCCTGCCCTTTCTAACCTCGTCACGTACAGTTGTCCGCCTGACGATCGAAACAGGCACGGTGACCGCGCTCTTCGCGATTATGGATCTCGTCTTTTTCCTCGCGGCGCACAACGGGCTGCACGAAGTCTCCGGCGTTATCCTCGCGAAGCTCTACACAAACTCGCTGCTCGCCATGTTCAACAACCGCCTGCTCATGACGAGCAAGTCCTTCAACGTGCACGGCCGACACCGCATGCACGCGGAGCTCGAGAACCGGAACAGGATGACTATGAGCACCGGGCTGGTGTTTGGGACGGGCATGCGCGCGGACGAGACCGCGGATTCGGGGGAGACGAGTGTCGGCATGGGCATGCCGCTGCCAGGGGACAAGGAGAAGGGCGCGGTACAGATGGTGACGTCGGTGGATGTGGAGAAAGATGATGTGCAGATACCTATTCATGCGTACATCGTGAGTTCGACTGTTCTTCTCAGCCATGGGTATGGGTACTGAGTCGTTGCCGTGAAGCCCTCAGGAAGCCCGTCGTCTAGCGGCATGGCGGATGACAAGGGCAAATCACAACGCTGATGAGACGCTGTACTGAACGCGCATGTACTATTAATTAATTCTTGGGCTCAACAGTATGTACGGTGAAATGATCATGGCGGAGAAAAGTTGTCCATTGCTAAAGTGATCACCATTTAGTAAAGTGCGTGAGCGAAATGTAGGGGAAAAAGAGAAAGCACAATCAAGTCTTGGGGTTGGCCTTCTGGCCTTCTGCTTCCTTCGCAGCAAGTTTCGCCTTCAACTCTTCTACTTCCCTCCTCAACGTCTCCGCCTCCTTCTCTGCATTCTTGGCCTTTATATCCGCCTGCTGAACCAGTGGGACAAACATTGCAAGATCATGCTTTGACTTGGAAGCAGTGTCTGCCGCAGCAGCAATCTAGATACAAGCATTGATTATAATTCAGGGATGAAAGCGGGCAGGGCTACAAACCTGGGCATTTAGATCATTTTGGCGCTTGAGAAATTCCTCCTTTATTTTGTTGACTTGATGCTCGTCAACTCGAAAAAAAGAGGATGCTGATGGATGACGCAGAACTTTTCTCCACATGAACAGAGTCGTGCGTCTTCACAACGTGCATATCATCGTAAACGCTCTTGAGGACATGGACGATCATGTCAGCGTACCAAAGGCATTGTCGACTGAGGGCGGTGTATTCGGCCTCATGCTCGTTGACGAGATTCGCGAGCACAGCGAGATCGCGAAGAACGAGCGTACAGTCGGGTCCGCATGTTACAAGCTCGATGACTGTGTCTGTCGGCCAGGCGAAGATGGTGTGTACGATATGACGTCTCTGGCTGGGCGGCCGAAGAAGACGTCGAGTGAATCCGATGAGCTACGAGGCCACCAGCGCGAGCTCGAGGACTGAGCGGGCCGAGACTCGTCGACGAAGCGCTCGATGCGCAAGAAAGCGGTGCCCGTGTCCTTCCAGTCGACCTCGGNCACGAGGTACTCGTGCCGCACTCCTGCGGGCTCCTTGTATCGCCGAAGCTCTACGACCTTCAGCACGTCCATGCGCTCGCGGTTCAGCTCGCCGACTGTGGGAGCTGTCGAGGTGTAACAGGTGTGAACATCCTTCAACCACCGCTGGACCTTGGTCGCATGGTCGGGGAACTCGTACACAAGGTCTGCAATGCCTGGCTGCGACTGCGGTGACTCTGCGTGTTGCATGGTGGTCAACATCCTCATGAACCTCCCAAAGAGCCCATCATCAGTTGGGACATACACGGACATCTGGGACAAAGTCGTCAGTCAGGGATGAGTATGGTGGGGGATTGGCTTAGGTTGGCTTGTTGGCGAAAGGATCAGCACAACCCCTGGACTGAGCAAAGTTTATATCTGGCTCGCGATAAGAAGGTCTTATATTTTTAGACTCACAAGAAACGGGATGGTACAGGGCGTCATGAATGTCGCATTGACAACACGACCTCTTCTCGCAGAGCCCCTGTCCGTGACAGAAGGGTGAGTTCCGCATTGCAATTAGAACCTACAGACTCGATAAAGTATCATGCGATAGGGAACAAACAGAATACGCAGCAAGTCCAAGTGGTCCGTAGACATGCGAAGACGAGAGGCATTGAGGTTGCAAGCTTCGCCTTCCTTCGCGGCACGCTTTGTTCCAACTCTTGTATAGTCCTTCGTCCGGCCGACGATGTTCTATACGGTGTTTCCGGCCGGGCAGCTGAAGTGAAATTTCAGTGACCTATGAGATGACCAGCTCCAGCAGGAAGGCATGCTCGTCGGACAATCTGTGTCGGCGAATCGCTTGATGGGCAAAAGGTTGTGCATATGTCCTCCCAATAAAGTTGCCTGGTAGATAACGCCCTCATAAACTTCGTGGCGAGCCCGTCATCTGAGTTGAAACAGGGACATCTGGATAACGTCGTTGCTGGGGGTGAGGTGGCAGGTATGTACGCTGGGTTTGGTTTGGTGGCGAAAGAATAAGTAAACCCTCTGGGTCGGGCACGACCTACATCTCGCCTGCGATAGGAAAGCCACGTACTTTTAGGCTCACGAGAAAGGGAATAGTACTGGGCGTCATGAATGCCGCATTGACAACACAGGTCAACGTCTTCTTCTCGTAGAGCTCAATGTCTGCGGCTCCAAATAAAAGAACCGGTTCCGCGTTAGCCTCAGGCCTATATACTCAGTGAAGTATCGTTCAATGAGAAAAAAAAGATGTATACGACAAGTGGTTCATAGATCTGAAGTTCTGGACGGAGCGGCGACTTCAATGACTCCGTCAAACGTGTAAGCGCCGATGAACGCGTCGAGTCGCGTTGCAAGTTGATGCCGATGGGCTCTGCAAATTGGCCAGAGAAAAATATCATTCAGGTAGCCTGCACGAGGCTATTGTCGACGAAATTATTGGAAACGTCGATATACGGTAGAAAGAAAGGCAGCTCGTGAGAGAGGCGAAGAAGAAGTTGAAGGTGGCGTTTGGATTTGTTTGCATCGTTCTCGACAAACGCTGCCGACGTTTCTTCCTTCCCTCCTGCCTCTGTCCTCCGCCCTCAAGCTTCACTGCCGGCTGCAGACGTCCTACCGCACTGTACAACCACGCTCATCAAGATCAACTTCTCGGTAAGTTCTTGCAGGAGATATTGTTGTTCGCGTGTCGCTTGCCTACGTACTAAATCAATCGATCTTCGTTCATATATGACGACAGCGGGTCTGCATCCAGCCACGTTATGCACGCTATTCTGTCCAAGGTTTTTGGACGTAAGAAGGCAGAAGACAAGGATGGACGCAAGGACAAGGACGCCCGCAAGGCCAAGCGGTCATCCACATCTGGGTCACTTCTAGAGGGCAAGTTCGAAGCAGTCCCACCCATCACCTCTCCCTCCGCAGCACATTTTCCGGAGAACCAACCACAAACATCACCGAAGGGCAAAGACACGAGTACAGGCTTCGTGCTCTTCCGTCCCAAGTCGCGGCCCGCATCACCGCCGCTACCCGCAGTCCAGAAACGCTCAGCAGATGTCCCCCATCTCTCGCTCAACCTCCCAGTACCGAAGGAGCAGCGCAGTCGTGCACTTGGCGTCGTGTTTGAGGCCGATCCTGATGCGCTGGCTCTGCTTGATGAGTCGGTAATCGGTGAGAGACGACTCAGTCCACTCGAGACGCTCGTGCTTGTGCGCGCATGCTCGCAAGTTATCGTGGAACGTGGTGCGTGCTTCGTTCATATCACTTTCTTCCTTTCACCTCATTTATCTGCCTCCGTAGGTCTCGAAAGCCTCGGAATCATGCATCCCCATTGGTACTCCGCCTCGCCGGATGTCCAGCGCAAACTTATATCCCTCTACATTCATTCCTTGGCTCCCAATAGCCCCCCAACCACACTCTCTCCCAATTCTGCGGTATCCGACTCCGCATTCCAATCCGAGCTCGCTTACGTGCGCTCTCCGCACGACGTTGCCGCCGTCCTGCGTTGGGGCTTACGGCATCTCCAGCTCGACGGTGACGCTTTTGGCAAAGACACCGCCGAATCCGCCGAGTGGGCGTGGTATACCGCGTTCGTCG
>SFCI01000051.1:0-45915 GCA_004681135.1 Hericium alpestre | reverse complement strand
ATTTGGCTCGACATCNTGTATCCGGCCGTAAAGGCTTGCTTGATCGATAGATCGCTGACGTTGAAGATGTACGTGATATCCTCGGANTGAAGTCAGCAAAGAGCGAGGACATGGACTCATGGAGATCGGGNAAGGNTGGAAGGAGGCTTCTATTAAAGACGGAGATCCGAAGAGACTCCGCGNGGTATTATACTGCTGTATTANTTGTTGAGTGGCATTAAAGGTATCTGAAGGAGTTAATGCCGAAGTCAGGAAGAGGATATGAACGCATCGGCGAGTGCAGAAGAATGGCCAGTATATTNGCTGTCGCTGGATGGCCGAGCCAGATCCTCGATGCTCCANTTCGACCGTATGTCTATCGAATACTCGTCCGACTCGCCTGCGAGAAAGCGATGCATAGATGCCCAAGCAATCATAGCCGCATTATCTATCCAGAATTTCAGCTTGATAAGGAGACCGGTCCGAACAGCATTACCTGTGCAAAGCGATGGCGGTGGGTACACCAGAGAAATTGCCTCCTCTGGATCCTCATTGCGAAGACACAAGCGCAGCCTTCCGATCGAACGTCAGACGCTATGTCACAATACAGAGGAAATTATTTACCTTTCTCGAAGATACGAATTGCTTGCGACACCTCCGCTTACGACAACATGCCGCACGTGGATACCGCGCATCGAACACCACTTGACGGCGAGCTGCAGCTTCGCCTCCAGTTGACNGATGGCTGCCCGCTGGAATTCACGTGCGATTGCCCGCTTGGTCGTCTCGTTCAGCGCAGCGCCTCCACCTCTAGCGGCTACGAAGCGTTGGACGTTAGAATGAATCCCGGAAAAGGAGAAGCACAGAGTCCTTGGCATGACTATTGGGAGGGCAGGAAACTCGTCAGAGATAGCCCCTGNTTCACTTGCTGTCGAATTCGGATCTGACTGGCAGAACTCTTCGAGAGCTGCACCTGGTCCCAGAGCCGTCCATGAAAGACAGAGCAACCTAGAGACCTTGTCGATTGCGCGTCCTATGCTTTCGTCAAGGGTTGTTGCAAGGATGCGAAAGTTGGTTAGCGACGTTGCAAGAAGNAGCAATGTATGCCCGCCCGAGACGAGGAGCGTCAGGAAAGGGAAAACCGGAAGTTCATCTTCTGGCGACGTGAGAAGAGGTGTCAAGGCGTGAGCTTGCTGGCGATCTTCATGAGACATGGCACAGAGACATGGAGGANAAACATACCATGTGGTGTACTCCTATCAAAGGTTTGTTCAGAGCAGCTGCCAGAGTTTGCGCCGCGCTAGCGCCGATAGCGAGACAACCGGTCATTCCTAAAAGCGCGTCAGGACAAGGAGCCTCAGCACCGTAGGCAAAGCGTACCCGGTCCTCGCGTGAACGCTATACCATCGACATCATTCATGGTGAGCTGAGCCCGCCTGAGTGCCTCCTGCATAGTACCTGGCTATAAGATCATGAGCTCATGCGAAGTGACCAGCAAATAGATTGCATACCAGGTTCCGCCGGTGAGCTTGAGCGGCCTCATATGGCTGTATACCACCGAATTTTTCGTGTCTGATAAGTAACAAGACATTAGTTTGAGAGCACAGATTCCAGAATATGAATAGAAGGCAAGAGCGCGCACATGGNATGTTGTTTGGTCACGACATTGGCCAAGACCTCCCGTGACGAGGTGACCACAGCTACGCCTGTGTCGTCAGCAGACGATTCTATCGCTAACACAGTGAAGTGTCGCTTCAGAAATGGGCACGTTCGCCGTGCACGTNGAGCGAAAGATGGGGGCACTGGCAGTCGCCGACGAGGAAGAGATTGCATGAGCTGAAAAGAGCTGAAGACCCGGACCTTGAGCTCTNAGCTTGAGGATTTCGGCTTTCCTTTTGCGGTCATCGCAAGTTCCAATCTGGACTCTCCCAAGAGTCAAGACTCTCCGGTGCNTTTCGTCGAGTCCTCTTGCTTGATGTCCAGATGACAGTAGCTCATAATAATACTGTCGCCTTTCGCATAGTATTCTTCGCAATCCCGCCGCAGACAATCAACCGACTACGCGTCGTAGGCTTGCGCAGGCCCCCAGCGAATTCGTTCGACTTTTCAGAGGAAAGCCATTGACGGTATTCGTAAGGAAGCCCTCTCTGCAGTACGTAAGTTAGTCCATTCCGCTCTCCGCTCTTCACAAGGTCTTATCTTGGTTTCCATTCAGCCAATGGTGGATCACAACGAGACGGCTGCTATCCTGCACACCAGCCTTTTTCCTTCACGCCCTGCTCTTGCATCGGTCTCTGCTGAGGCAGAACGTCAGCAGACGTTCGACGAAACAGCAGATCTCAAGGCTGGAATCATCGCTGGATACCCCCGTCCCGATACCCCCGGTCTCTCACTCGTTTCATGTATTCNTCCGGAGTTACTGGAGTATATATTCTTCGATCTCGTCGACGATCCTGTGTCCGTTGACGACAGTACGGAGGAGGACCCTTCAATCTATCCAGAGTTTATCGAACAGATAGTGCTGAGACGGATCAACGTGACCCATGTCTGCAGGTCCTGGCGAAAAGTCGCAATCAATTACCCCGCGCTATGGACTTGCATTCCCTTGAATCTAGGCCCGAGCTGGACCGACACGCTTCTCTCACGATCTCATCATCCAGTNTCAATTGTGGCACACTCCCCGCTTGATTCGCAAGCTATTCAGTCTGTTCCCGGATATCTTTTTCGTATCCAAAGCATTCACGTCTCAGCGGAGCCAGAAATCATTGGCGCGCTGTTAAAAAAGCTCACAGAACCTGNTCNTCTACTGAAATCCATGACACTCTATTCAAATGCTAGCGGGATTGACGTGCTAGAGATGCCACAGATTGACTCGGCCATATTCAACGGTTATGCACCCCTACTGGATGATGTCCGTATTGCTAACTGTACTATCCCTTATCTCACAACCCCTCACATCATCGGNCGTAATCTCACCACCTTGCATCTTGGTCTGAATTTTGGGATTGACGATGGCGCCATCGTTGACGAAGACAACGAAGACGACATGGACAAGCGGTATCTTCTACTCCCCAGGCTGGAACGCCTTCTCCTATTGCTCAAGGAAACTCCTTTATTGGAGGTTCTTCAAGTACGAGGTGCTCCCGGGATTTATTCTNATAATCTTGCAGGNGTATCCCTCCNCAATCTTCGGTCTTTNACACTCGTGGGAGGGTATCACAAGTGTTTCATGCTCAATGAATNTATTGTTGATACTCAACCCAACATTTTCCTAAATCTGCAGTGCCATATAGACCCCTTCGACGGGTCTGAGGAGGATATATTTCCGAGATCTCATGGTGTCTGAGGCACCACGTTTCCCACCTTGGCCCGGACATTTGCTCGTCTCGTGTTGATATCGAGATCAATGCCGACCAGTTCAAGCTTTCTGCTGAGAATGTCTGTAGCATTCAAGCGCGATTCCCGTCTGAACGTGCAACTGATCGGGACTGGGCCATTCAAGAATCTATTCACAGATTTCCACTCGCAGCTTCTACAGCCCTGAGGATGAACATCTGCTGTACTGTCGATGCTGCCGCGTTGATAGCAATGCTTCGCAATGATTTCGACTACCACGAGGTGTCACTCGTTCAAAACATAACTTCATTGACAGTCGCTGGCTGGGGTTTCGATCTTGGGATGCTTTGCACCACCCTTCAAATAGTTGAAACTCATCGAGAATCCAACGACGAGCAGCATGCTTCACCATTCATTGTTTTACCCGAGCTTAGCTCCCTTTGCATAGAGTCATTCAGCTTTGGTTGGCCTCCATGCTATAGATTTCAGCGACAGCTCCTCCACATGCTTGATGTACGATGCCAGGCCGGAAAGCCCATTCAACGGTTCGAGTTGAAGAATTGTGACTGGATGAGCAGAAGTTGGCATCAGAAATTAGCAGCTCTAGCAACTGACGTTCAGACGACCGTCTGCGTGGATGACTTCACGGCGAGTCACAGCATCGTCTAGACACTCGTGCAGGATATGCCAACAAACACCGCGCCTATCGTCACGTGAGGACGAAGAGGAGATCGAGGGCATTGGAGCTAGCGAGGACCAAGTTGATGGATCTGCTGCACTGGTCGCAGAGATGGCTTCCGGACGAAGAAGAAAAGTGTCACGGCGCGTGCAAAACCGTCGGCCCCAGCCTACAAGGTGTACGGTATCCGAGGAGAGAGGTGGGCCGAATTCGTACGGCATTTCTTGAACGAAAAACGCGGGTAGTCCATGTCACATCAATGTTTCGGCATGGAGGCTAGCGACGGGCGTTAGCCATGGTGATTATCTTGAAGACGGGACGTGCGTCCTGGGCGGTCAACGGAATATCTAGATGATTTGATCGTTAGTGCGGTGAAGCGTACATCGCGAAACACATGGACTCATTTTGCATGTAAGTCGAGCGAAGAAGTATGAGGCATAGTCGGGATGAGAGTCCATGATCCAAAGCTCAAATCAGCTGCAAAGTCGAGTTGAATGGCAGGAGTCGGCGAAGCAAGCATGACCGGGGAGTTGCGATGGCAGCGCACGTCAGTGGGTGGAGTCCGTGATTCGTGTCCCACGACGTCTTCCTGGCTCTTTTGACCACTATTGTACTTATAAGAGAAGTGAGAGTCTCTGCTCCAGCAGCTCAGTGCGCTGCAGCTTGAAGCTCGAAGGCCGAGCTGAAGAACCGCACTTGACAATGACATTTGCCGAGGAACTCAAATTACCTTTTGCGGCCAAGTTTGAACTTGCTCGAAGGATCTCAGGTGAGTTTGTCCTTGACTCCGGGCCCTCTAGTCTGATGAATGACGGTAGCTCATATTTACTATAGCGTGTAGGACGGTGCATTTTCATTGCAATCTTGTATGGCACAAGCCGCCTATCGCGCTAGTGACAACTACGAGTCGGTCTCCAATTCGTCCCGGCCACGGTCTTCATCAGTCCAGTTGCAAAATACCGTCTTGATCAGAGAGATCCACTCATCATCTCTCTCAGTTCTACCTGTGGGAGACTGAAATATCACACATTGCTGTGGATATCTCGAAACCCGCTCGAGTCGCAGTGCGTACTCTCGCCTGTCGTTCTGTTCAAGCTTTCATTGACCGATTGCCTCTCAGTCAATGGCGGATTACAGTAGCAACGAGTTGACCGTCCTGGACACCCAGGCCAAGTCATTATATTCTCGTCCTATTCTCGATCCACAATCTCATCTCACTGATAGCCCCGCCGCCTCCATCCCTCCGGAGATACTGGAGTATATTCTTTCTAATCTCCGCGACGACGCTGTGTCTCCCGACGCTTATTCGGAGGAGAATCTTTTGATTTATTCTGAGTATATCCGGCAGACGGTGCTGACATGGATCACCGTGACCCGTGTCTGCAGCTCCTGGCGGAAGATGGCAATCGATTACCCCGCGCTATGGACACGCATCCCCTTGAACATGGGGCCGAACTGGACCAAGGCACTGCTTTCCCGACCCCATTCGCATCCCATCTCAATTATGGCACACTCCCCGCTTGACTTACGAGCTATTCAACCTGTTACTGGATTTCTTTCCCGTTTCCAAAACATCCATGTCACAGCGGAGCCGCACACCATTAAGGCCTTGTTAGAAAGCCTCACAGAACCGGCGCCTCTATTGAGATCCTTGACGCTTTACTCAAACGACTCCAGGGTTGGCCTGCTGGATATGCCACGGATTGACGAGACACTATTCAATGACGACGCACCTCTGCTGCAGGACGTCCGCATCGCTAATTGCACCTTCCCTAAGGACACCCTAGTCCTCCAGATTTTCTGCGACCATCTCACCCCCTTGCATCTCACTTTAACCAAGGAGGACACCAGGATCCGCCCCAACGCCAACTCCGAGATCGGACAGTGGAAGAATCTAGACCTCAGTCTGCAGAACCTTCTCCTGCTGCTCATGCAGATGCCTCTGCTGGAGGTCCTTCAAGTGCAAAGTGTCCCCAGGATCCATGATGGTCGTTTTGAACAGGTTTCTCTCCCCAACCTTCGGTCGTTGATGCTCACGGGAGGGTTTCTGAGGTGTTTAACGCTGAGCGAAAATATTGTTGGTACTCAGCCCGACATTTTTCTAGGCATACAATCCTTCGCGGATCCCCCTAACCCTGTTGAGGAGGATATCACGTTTTTCTCGCATGCGCTGACACAGCACATCTCCCGGCGGAGCCCGGACATTCTCTTGTCTCAGGTGGACATCGAGATCGACGCCCATCACCTCAAATTCTCTGTCGAGAATGTCTGTAGCCTCGAAGGACCAGTCCCTGACGGGTGGGAAGGCGACCGGGACCGGGCGATTCAACTGTCCATTTATGCACTTCCACTTGCGGCATCTACCACCCTCAACATGAACATCTGCACCAGAGTCGACGCGGACGCCCTGATAAATGTTTGGCACCGATTGGATCCTCTATCCTCGACGACCCGCCGCTCGTGAAACCCATCACTTCACTGACAGTCACCGGCTTCGACTCGGGCTTCATATTGGAGGAGCTCTGCGCCGCCCTTGAGGTCGATCAGCAGGTCTTGCCGCCCACCGTCTTGCCTCTGCTCAGCTCACTCTGCGTCGACTCGTTCAACTTCGAGGCGCTGGGGCCGAATCAGCGTGTCACTTGCCAGGAAGTCATCCTTTGGATGCTCGACACACGGAATGAGGTGGGGCAACCGATTCGGAGGCTGGAGTTGAAGAATTGGAAAGGGATGGACAGGCGTTGGTATGAGGATCTGGCGGCGAAGGCAGCTGGCTATCAGACGACCGTCCGTGCGAGGTCTATAGAGGACGACGGCATCGCCTAGGCGGAAAGAGTGAGCGCACCGTCCGGACGTAGAGCGGCTGGTTTGAGGAGAGAAGAGAGTCGACGGAGGGTATTGATCTGTATGAGTAAGATGATGGACAGACCTGGTATTCGGACGTCGAGGCGAGGGATGGATGTAAGCATGAAGGATGATTGAGAGATTTATTTGATACCACGATGCCGATAGGCGATCTCGATTGACTTGACCTATGTACAGTACTTGGATGGTTTGAAGGCTTGATTTTATGGAAAACATTTGGAAGACATAGGATGGAGGGACTTGTGAAATCGCCTGTCTAGCCAAACATTAGTCGGACAGACATTGCCCAGATCCATACGTCTCGACGGGCAACGCAATCAGGTCGAACGCGTTAGATTGGTCGGAATATGACCGCACGCTTGATTACAGTAACACAATTACAACTCGCTAGTTTACGCCTATCGTGACAAGTCGGAATCGTACTAGATGATGCAAGGTCAGCTTTCGTCCTCGTTCATCTTTACAGATCGCGAACTTACAAGGTCGTA
The DNA here is from genome assembly GCA_004681135.1 of Hericium alpestre. Lineage (NCBI taxonomy): Eukaryota > Fungi > Basidiomycota > Agaricomycetes > Russulales > Hericiaceae > Hericium > Hericium alpestre. The sequence goes on along the minus strand of SFCI01000051.1, from coordinate 38,571 downwards.
ATGGAGGTATATTACTGGAGCTCATCGGGAAGTGGATCAACTCTGGTGCGGCCTCTGCTCTCTAGAGTCCGTTCGCCTCGATGGCAATGTCTCAGTCAGCCAGACTGGTATTTGCGTCGCTGCAAAGCTGACGACGCCAAGCACTAGAAAGGACAAAATATCAGTCCTTTTCCTAAAAGCAGATCGTTCGATCTTACTCACAAAATCCGGAGATCTTCTCCATTGGAGAATGGAAATAGACGCTCGTGATCCAGATCGCAAACAGCCATAGCACGAGAAGTGCGCCGTTCGCGAACACCGCGATCCTGTGCGCAGGCGACCACGGCTTCTTTGAAGCAAACGACGCGCGGAGCTGGTCGGTGAGGAACAGGATGGACAGCGTGACGAGGAAGACGTGGCCCGAGACGTCATGGCCGCGACGCAGACGCGGCACGCCGCCCTTCCAAATCTCTGGGACGAGCAGCAATGGGACGGGGAAGAGCTGAGGATGCGAGGCAGACGAGATGTGGGTTCGATCGAAGCAGAGCTGCTCCGGGACGGGGAGATACGCGCCTGAGGGCAGGTGCAGAACGCACACGCCGCCGGACGCGGCGATGACGCGCTCGAGGAGCGCGGGGCCGAAGAACCAGCTCGTGAACACGAGCCAGGCCGCGGTTGCGATGATGTACTGCACTGTGCGTCGGAAGCGGTGTGTTTCCGGTGGCGACGTTATTATGTGCGCGAGGAAGGCCGCGGAGGTCCAGCCCCATGCACGCTTGAGGAAGACCGTGTTCAGAGGGTTCAATTTCGATGCGAAGTAGTGCGTTTCGTGTAATGGATGAGGAAGAGCGGTAAGAAGAGGGTTCGAGGTGTCGAGGTAGCTGTGATTTGTTATGGAATGGATAGTACCGTGGAGGACGGTAAGGAAGGTGAGGGCCAGGGCGACGTGGCGCAGGTCGGGCATAATGGCGTTGGGTACACTGGCAGATAGCTTCAACGACGAATGTTACAGGGTGACAAGATACGCGCCTGTGAAGATCCAAGGCAGGTCGAGATAGCTGTTGGTAGCCTCCAGAGTAGAGAGAAGTGTGTGTACGAGCTCGTAGAACGTTGCAGACGTGGTGTCGTAAGCACTACCTCGTCATCAGACTTGCGCTTCGCACCACCGTATCGTCGACAATTGCAACGTCCGGGTCGGTGACAGAACTCCAGGAAATGAATCATGCAATAAAGCCTCAGCAAAGTTCGAGGTTCTCGCGACGGTGTCCATCTTCCCTCCAATGTCATTACGGCCATATGAAGTACACCACGGTACATGAGTGGTACGTGGCGACCTTGCCAGAAAAAGAGAAAGGTAGCCATGTGAACTTTATAGAGACTAAGTATGTGACGTCGAAAAAAATCGTATAAGAATAAAGCAAAACGGGTGATATGTATTCAAGCTGTGGATCGGCGAAAGAATTGTTTCAAACCAATAGCGAGTTCGCCGCGCAGTTCAAATCAGCATGACATTCGTGATGTCGCTCCCATACGCGCCGCGTTTACATGCTAGAAAGCAGCCTATTAACAGACTGGTCGAGACTACAATTGGAGGGCGAGATACTCACCGTCACCAGACAATCGTCAGCAAGCGAGAAAAACTACGGAATGCTCTGCTCTTGCGTGAACTCATCGCACGAAAGCTCGACTCCATGGTCGGACTGGAGTTTCTCGGACCAAAACCTACTCATCCTAGAGCATTTCTCCATCCGTAAATTTCGAATTGGCCTCCCAGACTGTTTGCGTAATGAAAATATGTCATGAATCGAAAGTAGGGCCAATCTATCAAGGCGGAGCGACTTGAGGGAAATATCTTGCAACCCAGGCAGAATGCGAAAATCTGCGGACTCGGTCTGTTCACCGAGGGCATCAATGAAGTCTCGGACGTTGAACCCCTCTAGCACCACCCTGTCGACGTGATGCAGCGTGTCAGAGTCGAAAATTTGAATTAGATCCCTCTTCGTAAAAGCCAACAGTGATCTGTGAAGGCGAAGACTTGTAGATGTTGAAACTGGCCAAAGGGCAAGACATTTTCGGAGAAAGCCCACACGCGGGACAATTGTGTCAACCCGACTCGGCAATGTAATGCAGTATGAGCGGGTCCTGATGAGGATACTATCGCCGAGAGTATCAAGAAAGATATAGGAGAAAAATGTTGGGCTGTGGTCGCAGTGAGAAATATGATCCTCCAACGCGGCAGCGATGGCAGAAAGCTCCGCCTCAATTCCATCTCCTTCGAAAAAGCATTCAAATCCAAGCTGTGTTGGGGGCGCTGTGTTGATATGCCTTGAGACAGCTGCACAATCGTATGCATTTCCCTTCAGGTGGTAAGCACCAAGGTGAGGAAGGGAGACCACCCGCGTGTTGTGAGGACTAGTAGAGTGCACCTGTGATGACCAACTCGGAAGAATGCCATTTAATATCAGAAAGTCCAGGGAGGGAGCAGCAGCCAGAACGTCAAGGAGCTGCGCTAATGACGGGAGGACTTCCTGCCGGGAGATTGGTGTATCTGGATCTTCTGATGACCATAGCACACCATTACGTGGGAAGAAAATCGTCAAGCATGTTAAATTGCGAACAATGTGACACAGAGTCAGAGAATCCCAAGGAATGACACAATTGGTTAAGCTCAGATCCCTCAGGTTGGGTGCGCTGCCATTAAAAAGTTGCCGAGGGATTCGTGACACATGATTTGCTTGACCTTCATGGGCAGAAGAGACTGCGAACGTTGCAGAACTGAGTAGAGGCACAGCCTTGATAAGTTCTGAAAACAAAGAAGCGAGAGTCTGTGGTGTGCCCTCTATGCATCTGAGAAAAGCACCAGTGGTATATGGTACTATATATCCTACATAGCTCATNATNNNGCCATAGGAGTCCTCTTTTCTGCATAGCNCNTNCATAGTAGNGAGGTAATCTATATAGNNCTATGATAGCTANNATAGCTATCATAGNATNAGGCAGTAGCTATCATAGCTATTATAGCATAGAGCATAAGCTATCATGGCTAGCATAGCTATCATAGCATATAGTGTTTATATAACTATGTTAGCTATGTTATATATGTTTGTTATTATATTATGTCTAGCTAGTAAGACAGCTATCTACTCTATGTTACCTCTGCCAACAATGTTGTTCAAAAGATGCTATAGTCTTATCAGAAGATAAGAATATATTATAGATTTATAATCCTGTCACATTTGAGATATTCAAAACATCGAAAATTTAAAAGCATTATATTTTGAGCAATATTTAATTACAACACACAACAATACAAAGCTACAAATATGACTATAAATCTATGACTTACTTTAAAGATAAGATAAGACCTTGAGATAAGATAAGATGTTAAGAAAAAGTGAAAGAAATCACACAAGATAAGATAAAACATAAGATAAGATAAAATAAGACTTAACCTCAAAGATAAGAAAAAGCGAGAACATGATCTTAACATAAGTTAATAAATTAGTACAAGACAAAAGAGATCTATATAAAAGAACATAAGACATACCCAAGAAAAGAAAAAGCGAAAATATAAAGTCTACAAAGAACATTAGGGCTAATGGACAAGAAAACAATATAACATCTTACCGAACATAAGAAGGTTAAAGTAGAAAAAGAGAGAGAGTGGTGAAAGACAGAGATGGTAGTGGTAGGGAAGAGAGAGAGGAAGCATGTCGCACATGCCTTATATAGACATGGCAAGCAAAGCACCAAATATGGCTGCTGAGACCGGGCCGCACGGTGCTGCGCGATGCTGAGCACTCACGTCAGAGGCTAAGTGCCAGATTTCTCTAAGTTCACTTCGTTGCCCAGTAGCTTATAGTAGCTTGGTTAGATAGTCATCTCATATAATTCGATGTAACAAATGAATGCTGGCTGTACTCTTTTTTTCGGAATTTAAAGCATTTTATTTGACTTGTGAAGCTTGAAACATTTGAACTCACATGCGTTCAGTAGCTGAAGCACCGAAGGCATGACAAAGTTCAACTCTCATATGATCCTTAACACCACCCTCCTCCCTCTTCGTTCCTCTGCTGTTCCTCCTCTCACTAACTCGTTGTATCGAATGCAAGAGGGTCTCGATAGGGTGAAGAGGGGTAAAGGTGAGTAAAGTTAAACGTTCTATTGCTATTGTTTGTGCTAATAAAGAGAGTATTGCTCATTCCGAGTGATACTCTCTTGTTCTCCTCACTCCTCTCCCCTGTCGCCTTCTCTCTGCCATGTTGCCAGCACCCCGCCCATTTCTTGAACACGCTGCTGGCAGCCCCGATCCCCCTGCACATGGATCTGGCCATGTGCGTGCAAGCTTGACTGCTCACACATCGACCCCCCAAGCCCACATCCATGCCCACAGCCTTCTGTTGCCCCATTTGCCAATGACGGCATCCACGTCCCTGTCTGCTGGAGTAGGCCCAGAGGTCACATCACAAGACCTAGGATAGTGGAAGGATGGGAGATATGCTACTACATGCTGGCAGCTAACTACTTGACTGCTGACTAATCACCTCGGAAACTCCCGCAGATCACATGCTATATGGCAGTAGGGACCCCCTTGGTCCCTACTCCATCATCCCCCCCCTCAAACATGGGCGATGCCCTCGTCGCCTACCAAAAACCTCAACCAACAGACCTATGCACCCAGCCAAGCCCACACAAAACACGACTAAGCTCCAAAAGCCGAGAATCACCCTCCCAATCCAAACCAGAAACCTGTGATGATGAACGAGCAACTAATGGTGCTGATGCACGCCAAGACTGAAGAGATGAAGATGGATGCACATGCCAATGTAGGAGTGGAGCTCGATGGCCATGTCGGTGAGAATGCCGGGCTTTACGCTGTAAGGAACTGAAGGGCTGCTTCAAGGATTCGGATCGCAGAACTGAGAAATCTCGAGGTGGAGATGAACACAAGGGTGGGTGCATCGAGATCGGGAGTGAAGCCGCATCATCAGCCCAAGACAGAGGTGCAGTGGAAGAAGATATAGCAGGCTCGATGACAGGTTGAATGTTCACCAGTGCGGGTGGCACAATGGGCTCGGATATTGTCTGCGCGGTGCAGTCAACATGAATTGATACAGATGGGAATGGGATGACAGGGTCAGTTTGTGATGTGGCATTGATGCGGTTGGGGGTACTCTGTGCATTCGCAATCTGTTGAGCAGCGCTATATCCCTCCCAGAACTTCAAGTCATCGAGGCATGACTGAGCCTCGATCTTCTTGTCCACCCAGCTACGATGTTCCTCCTCGCGGCCTTCTAGATATCCGCGTGTGTGTTCGCGAGCGAGCGCGGTTTCGAACTCGCCTTTGGCATCATATCGGGCATCCTTTCCACCCTCCGCATATCCCTTATCGTAAGCGTCGAGGCGGATTTCTTGCAGGAGCCGCGGCTGAATGGTATCGATAGACGAGCTGCGCTCGAGTCGACCACGCTCGATGCCTTCCCTCAATCCTTCTTCGTGGCCCTCCACCCTGCCTGTCCTCTTCCCTGCCTCAAGACCCTCGCGGAATCCCGCATTCCGGCCCTCCTTCAAACCCGCCGCATGGCCATCGCGCAACGCCGTCGCTACGATCTCCTTGAGGTACGCGGGATTGAGAAGCTCGCCGTCGGGCTCCTCGAACAGTAGCGCGGCGGCTGCATGGGCCCTTCCCGGTTCGAATCCGGGCGCCGATGTTTTCGAGTCGTTGAGCGTGGATGCAGGGACATCGGGCACGATCGCGATGAACGTGCGGGACGTGGGGAGCCCGTTCGTACCACGCGAGCTGTGCATTTCGCCTGGTCGAGTTCCAGCCAGTGCCGCAGGCTCGTTCGTTGTTGTGAATGTGCGTGTGGGACTCCGGGGCTGCGTAGGCGAGTCGCGTGGGGTCGTGGTGCACGTGTTCACGCTGCTCGCATTGCGCGTGTCGTGCGTGTCATCTCCGCGGGCTGCGCGGTGGTCTTCGGCCTCGTTAGTCGCTGCGCGGTGAAGTGGGGCGCTGGTCGGTGATGTGGGTATGCGGAGGGGGTTGTGTGCGGTCGTGCAGGATGCAGGAGACATGGAGGTGGGTGCAGCGAGTGAGACGGGCTCGCGTTCGCTCGGGGATGGCGACATGGGGTCGTTCCGTGGTGCGGCCATACCGTGCATGGTCGCTGCATGCACGCATGATGCAGGAAAGGCGGGGGTGCATACCAGTTGTGGCTCTCCACCGTGCGCGTCCCGCGCGGTGTGTCCCTCCTCCTCGCATGGCCCGAAGCCCTCCTTCGACTCGTCCTCCATGGCATGGGTACGTGTGGTGCATTGGGGCTGCGTAGGTACGTCCTGTGCATTCGCGATGGTCGTCTGGGAGGCGAGGAAGGTGGGCTGGGGTGTGGAATGCACGTTCGTGCGGTGGACATTTCGTGTCTCACGTTGGGTGGTCGCGGACGGGGCTTCTGGCTCGCATGCAGTCGCGAATGGTGGTTGGAGGTGGCTATGTGATGTGCGAGCGGCGTTCGAGCTCGCTGATGCAGTATGCGGTGCGAGGAAGGAGGTGCGAGGTGGGGGACATGCATTCTGGGTGTGCACGACGTTGCGTGGCTGCTGCATAGGCACCGGCGTGGCTTCCTTCGAATCGATTNCGGNGGGGGCNTCGTGTGCNGTGACGGGGGCTACGAGCGATGGCGCGGGGCTCGNNNTACTTGCTGCTATNGAGGCTGCTGCTGCTGCTCTCCAAGCAGCTTTGGCTGCGCGTTTGTTCTTGCCCATATCGGGAAATTCCGGATTTGGACGTCGAGCTCGAGAGTCGATGTGCGACGGCGAATCGCTATGCTAGGGCACGAAATGGGGGCGCGAACACAGAAAGGCACTAACGAGAATACTGATAAGAGACGCAAAAAAGGCAGGAGATGCGAGGGAGAACACAGCGCGCAGAGACGAAACACGAGGCATGCAAAGACGATGCAAAACTGCACGAAAAGACAGGAGGACCACCGAAAACCACAGGAACTACGCAACGCAACGCTAGTGGGCTGAATCCACTCTCATCACCAAGATGGAGTAGCCCACGAGGTCACACCGCAAGACCTGGGATCGTGGTAGGATGATGAACTAGCTAGGGACCCCTTGGATCCCTACTCCAGCGCATACACGTGGCATCTGCATCCCGTTTGCATCTTTGGTCGGACAATCGTGTGCGCACGAGGACGCCGGTCCTCGTGCGTGCGGTAAATAGGCATGCACGAGGACACCCGTCCTTGTCGCGTGTGATATATCCTCAAACGTCGCGTGCACAAGGACACCCGTCCTCGTGCGCACGTGATATAGCCCCAAACGTCGCACGCACGAGGACAGATATCCTCGTGCGCACCTATTTATCGCACGCACAAGGACACCCGTCCTTGTGCGCACAGTAAATAATCCTGGCGCACAAGGATAAGCATCCTCGTGCGCACATGGTATTTATTCATTGGGTAAAGGTACTCTATGATTGTGGATTATTGTTGCTCTCCATACTGCAAGAATACCTAGTAATGTCTGAATATAATTGTGTCCCAAATTGGAATAATGTACAATGAGCAGGACATGTAAAATTACTCAAATGTACAACATCAAATAAATGTCATTAACTACATTTTCACCCCATCAGATATAACAGCCAAATGACCTGTCAGAAATATCTTGCATATTCTGCATTTCACACCTACATCAAATATGGTCAAATGGCTCATTTAGCATACATCATTATAACAGTGTATATACAGCAAACCATCTTCATACAAAAACAATGTATATCTGCTATGCACATGTGCATGTATTTACCAGCGCACAAGGACACACGTCCTCGTGCGCAGGTAAAATACATCGTAAAATTCATGCGCACGAGGACACCGGTCCTCGTGCGCAATCCTCATTTCCTCTTTAACAGTTTTTATGGTCATAAATAGTGATAAATGTGACACAATGCATGGTCAAAATATCATGCATATCTCTGATTTCACATGATAAATAATCCCCTCCATTTCCTGATTTGGCTGGGCATACCCCTGGGCTACCCCAACCCAGCCGTTCCCTTAGGGGGAGAATGGAGAGATGGAATGCAGCCTTGATCTCGCCGATGTGAGCATAGCTGTAGAGCTGAGCCAGGTGATCAGGTTCAGCAGTGTGTGCAGATCCGAGCATGCAATAGACAGAGTCTGATGTCCAGATATCGGCCAGGAACCAGACACCATGGTGGTAGTGCACGGGCAGGACTCCATCAAGTTCGGGATTCTCGATGTCGGGGTTGGGGTCATAAGCCAGGACATTGACTTTGTTCCAGCATGTGAGGTCTGCGAGTTCTCGGTGGTGCTCATAGTCATCGGGACGGTAGTTGAGAGCATTGAGCATCCAGATGCAGGCAGCACCAAGGGTGAGGGAGCTCCTCCAGACATGAATGTCAGGAGAGGCTACATGGAAGTTCTGAAAGACCATGTTGAGCACAGCCAAGCGATAGAATTTAAACAACCTGTGCAGAAAGAAAGTGTGTATGAGTGGGTGAGATAAGAGGCAGACAGAAGAAAGAAACATACCAGAAGGTCTTGGTAGGAATGCAGATGAGGGTCCAAAGGATGGCCAGTGGGATGTCAGTAAGGTAATCAACTGCATGTTCGAAGGAGATCCTGGCCTCGAGCCGAGCACAGCCTTCTTGATCGGTAGCATCGTGGTTGCCTGCGACCCTGATGTAGACGGCTCCAATGCATTTGAGATCACTGAGAAGCTTCCCGAGCATGCCCGGAAGGAGATCATGGGCCCTCCGATGACACCAAACTCCCGGATGGAGCTGATAGTGAAGGGTCTTGTCCATAGTATAAACTTGGACATAACAAACTCGATCCTTTCTACCGGCAGTGCCAGGAACCAGACGAAAGCCTCTGACCTCGCCTATCTGTGCATCCCGATCAACCTGGATCCCACGGCCATCGTAAGACTTCTGAATGCTCGCAACGAGATGCTGTCGATCGGAGACAGATATGCTGGGGAGAGCAAGGTCGAGGGTGTCGGGAATGTTGTCGATGCACCAATGGACTGTGCTGTGAGGGAGGGAAATCTCGAGGCCGACATCAACCTTCCAGCTGCTCGGGTGAATGAGATTGAGGTCGACAAATTCAAAGAGATAGTCCAGGGCAGCTTGACGGGCTTCATCATCATCGGGCTCATGGGGAGCTTGGCCCTTGGATCCGCGAAGTTCGTGGGAAAAGAACATCCCAGCAAACCTACTGTCCTCCTCAGCATGATCGAGCATGGCAGTCGCAAGCTTATTGAGGCAGTGGTGAGGGATGTCTATGGTACCGTTGTGAAGCCTGCCTTGGACATCCCCGGAGGACATGAAGGCTGAGGTGTAGTCGATGGGGTAGTGGCTGGCATGAAACGGATGGGCCTCGACCATGGATGGGCGGAGGACTTTGTTGTAGAAGTCTCTGAGCATCGGTTGGGACAGTGCAACACCGTCACCCTGGTTGAGAGATGCAGGGAAATGGCACCGAACGACGTGACGCTGAGCAACCTTGCCAAGTGCAAGGTTTGGTATGTTGTGGAGGGAAACCATCGTCTCTGTGCCCTGAAATGGATGGTGAAAATGAAGGTGAGGTTACAAAAGGATGTGAAAGAGGAAGCGAGAAAGAACATACCCGAACAGTGACAGCGACCTCGATATGATTTTTCTTTTTGAGAGTCTCGGAAAAGGGGGGGACTGGAAAGATAGCCAAGGGGATCGTGTATGGGATCTGCTTGTCGACACCAATGATGGAGTCGTAGTCGCGCATGATTTCGAACTGCGGATTGACGACGTGACCCATACGGGGATTGACGATGAGACGGTTGACGGTTTCACCATTGTCGTTGAGAGAACGACCGGCGAGAACGTAGCGGATGAAGCGCTGAGCATTGAACGCAGCGGTGAGTGGCTCGCGATTCTGGTTGACGACACGGAACTCCTCGAACAAGTGGCCTGCCTCCTTGACGAATGACTGGAGGCTGATTTGGTTCAGCTCCTGATCTTCGTCGGGGTAGATTGCAGCTGCCATATGGAATGAGTTGGGGTGGAGGGGTTGGGACAAAGGTGAAAGGCGAAGGGTTGAGTTGGGAGTTGGGTGAAGACTGTGGTAGACTTTGAAGGGGATTCAAAATGTAGCTGGGATAAGCAAATGAGGACGATTTATATATGTGTGAGCGGGAATGGGTTTGAAATGAAACATGGCAGATAATCTGTGATTGATCGATTTGAGGAACGAGTGTTGTTAAAATGATCGATTTGAGGAACGAGTGTTGTTAAAATGAGCGATTTGAGGAACGAACGATGTTAAAATGACCGATCGAGGAACCAGGGTTATCGATGATCAAAAATGGAGGGTATTTGAAATGATATCGATGATCAAAAAATCGAGCGTGGTCGACGCTCGTGCACGTACCCAGTCAGGGCGGGTGGGCGATGGAATCCCAGGCACGGTCGAAAGATGCTCGTCTCTGCATGATTGGCGGGAGTCGATGACCGACTGAGTGCGAGAATTCGGAACATGTACGAGCGGCCGCGACGCTCGTTCATGTACTGACATCAGCCTGAGGCGATGTGTGTGAGGGTCGCGCATTTGTCGGGTACACTGACGAGCGTCCCTGCCGCTCGTGCGTGTACAGGGTTGTGCTTAACCTAAGATACACGTGAGCTTCACATAAGCGTCAAGGACGCTCGTCAGTATACCGAGGGCTGCTTAAATGGCACGCACACGTGACACACGCATGAGCTGGGTACAGGCACGAGCGTCCTTGCCGCTCGTCAGCATGAACCTGGGCTGGTGTGCATGCTCTCAATATGATCTGACTTGTCCCCATTTTCATATATCCACCTAGCTATCTTTAGTGTTCAAGGCAGGACAGAATGGAAAACATAGCATTCATGATGTACACATTGAAAATGATTACAAGTCATTACAAACCGTTACACTGCTGCGATGATGATAATAACGACGATGAGTAGTGCAATGTAACGGTCAGACGGGTCTGCGAGATGAAGCATATAGTTCACAAAAAAAAGACGCTCAGCGACGCCCGGCCTTGGGACGAGGAGGGACCTGAACTGGAGCGAGGCGCAGGGGGTTGGGGTCTCTGCCATGTCCTCAAGCACCACGTCTGCCATGGCCTCCACCACATCCACCACGGGCTCTGCGAGACGGCCCAGGCTGGGCACCCACTGCATCCCCGAACGATGAGAAGGGGACATCGGGAGGGTCGTCAATGTCCTCCACCTCTGTCTCCTCCTCCTCATGCGCTGCCTGCTCCAATCGGCATCGCTCGATCTCGTCGTGTCTCACGTGGGGCTCGATGACGATGTGGCTTGGCTCGATGACAGCACGTTTGGGCCGGTTGCTCTCCGACTTGGGCGGGGATACGGATGGCTTGCGCTTCTGGCGAAGCGGGGGCGGCGAGGGAGAGGAGTCCTTGTCCATGCTTGATGTGCGGTGTTCGAGAGGGGTCAGGCCTCCCCCGAAGATGTCGTCGATGTCCATGGTCAGCGGCTCAGCACCATCCTGCTCCACCAGCTGCTGCGTCGGGGGGGCGTCAAGCGAGAGATGGCGGAAGCGCTCCTGAGCTTGCTCCTGCCTGCTCTCGTCCATGAGGGTGGTATCACGAGTGACACTGGCATCGGCGATGAGCGGGGAGGTGCGGTGCAGCGAGGGCGAGGCGGACTGGGCGCTCAGCGGGGCGTATGACGATGTGCTTGATGAGGGCGACCGGAAGGAGCGGTGGGCGCTGGAGCGGCTCTGCGATGCGTTGCTGGAGAAGGGAGTTCTAGTGCCTGTGTCGAGGAAGTGCGTGCTTTCGTGGTTTGATGGTGTTCTGTCGCTCATGTTCGTGCATTTACAGGAAGCGAGCACCAGTGAAAGGGTCCCTTCTTCCACCGCAGTCGTCCCTCCCGCTGTGGTCGACCCTTCTCGACCATCTCACATCGCATCACCGAGCACTGCCTTCAATTCTCGTCAACCGCATCATTTCTTATCTCGTCGCCGAGCCCGACTCGTCCTACGATGCACAAGGTGCACCCGCATCGCAGAGAGACGCGTCATACGACATGTGCCTCGCGAGCTGGGCGATGTGGTTCATGAGCCGCACGGAAGCGAAGTATATTGGGCCTGGCGACTATTCGTACAGGGACGACGCCTTTCTATTGCTCGCAAACGGGCTGGGGCCCCGTATCGCGGAGACCGCCAAAACGATGCCTGCGTAAGTCGATGTTCGTTTGCGATGACGATTCGTCTCATTCGTTGCTTTTCAGAGCGCATGCGTTGTTCAAGGCCTTATGTGCGTCTGACGCACATTTCGCCGCGGTCGGCAATGTCATCGTTAATGAGTCGAGTGTTCCGTCGTCGGTAAGCTTTGTCTTTTGCGTATCGATCTGAAGAAGTTTTGAATTGACACCATGAGCAGCAATGGGATGATAGCAATATCGATGTCATGGATGAGAGACTCAGGACACTACTTTCTCTTCGCATGGCGAGCCCGACCGAGGAGGTCAATGGGAGTACGATAATCGCGCCCACGCCTCCAACGGTATCCGTGTCTGAGGATATGGACACCGATATGCTGCCAGAGGGATGGCGACTGCTGTCCGGGGCCGATGGATGGAGACCATGTCCGATTGGCGTGTGTTGAGGTATCTACGTGTATCATTCCATGCTGCATAACATTGGTATAATCCCTGCTACAATAATTACGATGAAATGAGCGACACACGGTCAATCATTGAAAGTAGCATACGACAACAACTACTAGATCTGCCAAAGATAGATACGGCGAGTGTCTGTCCTACAAGAAAACCATGCGAAAATCAACAAGTCTGCAAAAGAAGGCCATGGCGAAACGGGCATGTCAAAGAGCGTCCCCTGAAAACCGGGAGATCACAGTGAAATGGGTATACATCACAAAAATATACATATCCCTCAAGGCAGCTGAGACCTCGAGCCTCCTTCTGATGCCCGCTGCCCCCGCGGCACCTTCCGCGGCACCGCCCCCGGCTGCCGCTGTTGTTGCACGGGCGGCTCCTGCCTGTTGTCCACATACTGCGGCGGGAGCTCCGTCACCAACGCGCCGTGCTCGGTGTAGACCGTCACGGCGGCCGCCCGCCTCGTGGTGCACGACGCTAGACCTGCGGGCCCTCGCGCGTACCGGGGGTCTGTACTGGCTCCGACGGCGACGTCGGGTCCGCAGAGGCCGATGTTAAAGTACGATGCGTTGTTGGCGCGTAGGGAGATGCTGGTGGCTCCAGCGTTGGCGCGCGCGAGAGGGTGTCCAGGTTCGGCTGCATCGTGAAGGGCTCGATGGTNTACGCGCCGGTGCTGCGGCTGCTCGCGGAGGGCTCGAGGCGCGAGTGGTTGGCGGCCAGCGGCTGTGTGTCGAGGCTGAGGGCGGTGCCCGAGTCGTAATGGCCAAGCGGAGGCTCAGACAGGTACGAGTCTTGCTGCGGTTGTCGGTAGCCGGAAGATCGGCGGTGGCGGAAGTACAGGAACGCTGTTAGAATGCCGAGTAGACTGCCGCCGACGGCGCGCCTATTGCGGAGCCGATGATGGGTGCTGCTGCTGTTGATTTCTTGCTGTCTTTGCCGCTATGCGAGAGGTTAGCAATGCAAATATGGAGGTCCAAAGGTCATGCGATACCTGGCGTCCAAATCCAAGCATTTGGTAGGCCCGTTTTCACCGCTGTGGAGAGGCCCTTGCGACCACGAGTTGCCTTGAGAATCATGGACAGATATGAAGAACGGGAAACCCCAAGACTGGAGCGAAGCATTACGACATGCATACAGAACACAATGTAGCAGGACGAACCAAGGAAACCGTCCAATTCATCGGATCATTGGAATTGGATGTGATGTTCAAAGGCGGATGAAGGGAGGGTGCGACCGTCAAGGTATATGGAGGTGTCCCATTTTTGGGTAAGACAGAGATATCTGTACACTAGATCGTTGTCAAAGGTGTCAAGGATACCCAGCAGATGAAAAGGCGCACTTGATCTATCCAGCCATATTGCGACAGTGGACCGCTGTCGACAGTGCCTTGTACATCAAGTGCTCCGGCGGGATATGTAACATTAGTGCAGGATGTAGTTGATGATGGTATCACGGTGTAAATTCCCTGGCAGCCGCCAGTGACGCCGTTCTTGTCGAACTATAGTGTATAATTGATGTGAAGATGAAGGGCCGGGCGAGAAGAAGCAAGCCTACCATGCACATTTGATACTAGAAGACCATTGCTCGTCAACGTGATGGTAGTAATGACCATGATTAGAATAGCTCACTTGTGTACCAGGAATGAACGGAACAGGCCAATCCTATGTTCGATGCTTCCTTCAGCATCTGACGTCAGGGCTATTTCAGGAAGCACGCACAAAGGTCGTTCCCGACCCTGCCTCGACCATGAATGGTACAATGAACGTGCTGAAGAAGATCTCAACATGCATCCATCATTCGGAGTCAAGCAAATGGCGTACGATGTATAGACTTGCAGAAAATATGGTGCAGTGGGATTTGGGCTGATAAAAACGGGACGCTCGAAGTTAGCACGGATCATGCATTGACAAGAATAACACAACGCACCCAGTTGCCGTACCCCTCTCCCAGGTGATATGTAAGGTATCGCATTGTCCTGCGTTTGCGAGCTGTATTCGACTCAGATATCCTCACAAAGGTCGCGATTGTTAACTCACTTGTGACGGGTATTGGAGTGCCAGTTCCAGGCGTGTTCCAGTCGAAGAAAAAACTCTGACGAATGCTCAGCTTATGGATCGGAGAGAAGACTGATCGCGACGCACCTGCTCGAGAAACGAAGGCTGTTTCGCGCATCCCCGCAAGGCAAACCCTAACGTCCACAACGCGATAGGAATGGCATGAAATGGGTGAACGCCACTCCTCCTGCGGCCCATAGGTAACATCTTGCTGCCGATATCGCGTCCCTCTGTCGATTCGTCTTGTCGCTAAAGATGCATGAGGCACTGGTTGCTGTAGCAAAGCGAATTTGTTCTTATGATCGTACAGGTGCCGCCAGGAAGGCGCGCTTATTCGCGTCGCGGCTATCGTGGTCCCCGGCTGTCCTCGGACGCTCGGGATCAGACTTACAGACGCCCAATCCCGACGCGCGCTAAGCAACATGCAAGGGCCCGCCTGAGTACTTATGTAGCACGCACGTAAATGTGCTGAATGAAATTGGTATAGGACGTAAGATTAAAGGACGTAATCCGAGTGAATGAAGATATTTGATTGAGCGGAGCAAGAGCGCATAATAAAGATTCGCAAGTAGATGCGTACTGCGAGGGCAGACTCCGTCTAATGGTTTCTCCCTATACTTGCATTGATGACTGTCATAACGTGGTATACATGGTCGCTCTATCGTGGAAAGCACTGCTATAAGATGTCTGTGTGCATCACTCTGAGGTATCGGAGTCTGGGGTTGAGAAGGACAAATGAGGATCACCTGAAGGCGCTGATCCTGCGTTTTACATGCTATCGCGCATCCATCTACGGTTAATTAGCGAGAACTGCTGATGGCAATGCAGGCGTACCGTTTGAAGATCACTCGGCCTCGTATATTACAAGGCTAAAGATCGTCCCGTTCGACGGCTGTTGGGCTTGATGGTCTGGAACTGTCCCCGCCTGCCGCAGCTGGCTCAATCACCTTTGGTATTGGCGGGGGACCTGGGTCGTAATAGGGATTGAAAGGGAACCAAGGACGCCCACGCGGATCACGGTTGACTCCGTGAATTGCGTCGAAAGTCCAGAACTCATCGACTGGCTCGGGATATGTGATCATCGTCCTGGCCAGCAACTTGTAGTAGACAAATAAGATTGACTGGCAGTCATTTGCCGCATCTTCGAGGGGCCGCATAAAGGCATGAAAGTGAATGAAGGGAAAGAGGCTCACAATTCTGTTGATGCTCATTGAGAAAGGCTTCCCAATTGCTGGTTTTGACGTGTCCCTTCGGCATCAACTTGTCCAAATATATGGAACACAGACGAGCCAATCCTACTGAGGCCTTGTAACTGCCCTTCCACCGAGAATCCACTGAACGCGCCAGAAGTGATAGGTCAACGCAGCTGCGCATAGATACTCCGAAATCTTTGAAGAGCTTCTTGCAATCATCTAATGAAAGCCATAATTAAATCTAGATCAACAGGCCGACATGTACCATTACTCTGTATTGCGACGCCGACTTTGATTGTCTTGGAGCTCTCAAGAAATGTATGAAGTATCTGCGGGAAAGAACCTGTAAAGGCAAGAATATTCGCTTGCGTGATATCTGCACCGGCAGGACCTGGAGATACCTCGCATGGAGCTGACCTGAATCAGCAATATCACCTCCTCGAAAGCAAGTTGGACAAGAGCCACCGGATTCTCCTTCCTACCCTTTGCAAACGACGGGCGCCATTCAAGGTCGAACCCAACCACGGCGTGCGGCCGTAGGCCGATAATGTGGTTCAGCTCACGCTCTGCATCGCCCATCGTCCGGATATACTTGAGCTGGGTATGTGGAAAGACCTCTCGCCAGTCGTAAAGTGTCGTCGGTTGTGGCTGGTCGAAAGGAAATTTCGGTGGATTCTGGAGACCGGCCATGAAAGTGTCGACTTGCAGGAATGCTTTGAATTTCGTGGTCTTGGCTTGCTTAGTCATGCGCGTCCGCGTCTCGAACGCGACGGGAGACTCGCGGCTGCTTCAATTGACACTCTAACAATGTGAGTCGCCTGCTTTGCTCTTCGCCCTCCTTAGTTCTCATATTCTTTCAAAAGACAGTGCTCTTCCCTTTTTTAAACGCATTTATGCTATTACTTTGATCTAAATCGCGCGAGAACTTGGCACCAATCGTCTATGCAGCCTATGCCGAAAGCAAGCCGCAAGTATTATGCCGTCAAGGTAGGACGAGAGGGACCCCAGATATACAACTCATGGGATGAGGTAAGTCTTGGATCATGAATGGCATGCGCGACAGTCACTGAAGCAGTGGTCCTAGTGCAAAGAGAATGTACGTCAACTTCTGTACCTTTCATAGGTGAATCGTTTCGACTCCATCGGCAGACCGCGAGACATCCGGGATCCATTCACAAGAGCTTCACGTCCTTGAGAGCCGCGGAAGATTGGCTTGGGCCCTACAATATGATTAGCGACACAACGGACTCTCGACCTCAAGGTCAGAACGGTACCAATTCCGCCGACTCAACTCAACTTGCGGCGGTACCTTCTCATGAGACTCAAACTCTGAGTGAATGCGTGACACCCGGTCCGAGCATGTCCCCAGGTTCACAGCCGCCCATTGAAGTGCAAAGACCACCTGTCGTCTTGTCACCAGAACAATTGCACATATTAGAATTGGTGAAGTCGGGCGGGAGCGTGTTCTTTACTGGTTCAGCCGGTTAGTGATGATCGTTACTTTCACTTGAATCATCGTTAATCATGTCTTGTATCCAACCAAGGAACTGGGAAGTCAGTCCTACTGCGTGAGATTATAGCAATGTTGAAGAAGGCGCAAGGTCATCGTTTCGCCATCACTGCTTCAACTGGTATAGCGTCCGTGAACATCGGCGGAACCACGCTTCACTCCTGGGCTGGTATTGGCCTCGGAAAAGAGGGCGCTGAAAAGCTCGCAGGCATGGTACTGGGTAAGAGGGATCTTCGTGAACGATGGCGCGACACCAAGACACTCATTATCGATGAAAGTAAGTCTCCGTTCATCCTCTCGGCGTCGACACTGCTGACATCTTCGCCAAGTTTCAATGATCGATGGCTCTTTATTTCAAAAGCTGGTGGGTAAAGATCTTGCATAGAACTTCAGATGCTCATAGCCATACAGGAGTTTATTGCACGTAAAGTCAGGAATGACGGCCGTCCGTTCGGCAACATACAAGTACGTGTCTGACCACAGCAGAGAAATGTTTTCTAATTCATCTGCAGCTTATCCTCTCTGGGGATTTCTGTCAATTGCCTCCAGTCCCGGATCGCAGAGGAGACAGTACGATCATGGCATTTGCCTTTGAGTCGGAAGCCTGGCAGCGTTGCATAGGAAAACCAATCACTCTCACGCGAGTTTTTCGTCAGAAAGAAAAAGGTAGGACCGACATGTCGCCAACGTCATGCAGAACTCATATTCTGTCTCGCCCTCAGTCTTCGTCGACATGCTGAATTCGATGCGGTTTGGCCAACTAACTCCCGATGCAATTGATAAATTCAGAAATTTGTCTCGACCACTCGTGTACGACGATGGCATAGAGCCCACGGAACTGTGAGACTCGTTGTGCACGATCGTCTTCGATGGATTTGACCTACCATTTTCAGCTTTCCGACCCGGGCTGAAGTCGATCATGCAAACATGACTCGTCTGAACAGAATTAACGAGCGTGCCCACAACTATATGTCGCAGGACTATCCAGGTACAGATTCAAATGATCAACGAATTGGTCGTGAAAAGATGGAGAAGTTGTTGGGCCACCTGATAGCGCAGAAGGAGATCACCCTCAAGGTAAGTTCATCATCACGATTTTGTGGTGTTTCGTCTTAGACATGAATATGCGACAGGTTGGGGCGCAAGTGATGTTGATCAAGGTGGATTCACAGCAGCCTTCTGTGTGAATGAATGCTAATATGCCCGTCATTAGAATCTTGTGCAAGGTTCATTGGTCAACGGTTCGGTTGGCAAGGTCGTAGCATTCGTGAATCACCACGATGCCGAGAGTCGTGGGGTGCAAATAGCTCAAATAGAAGGGGAAGAAGCAAAGCCCTCGGCCGCAGCCGCAGCCGCAGCCGCCGCTCGGAAGCAGGACATCGTTTGGCCTCTCGTAGAGTTCCCAGGCTATGAACGCGGCATTCTCTGCGACCCGAAGGAGTTCACTGTCGACAACGGGCAAGGTGGGACGGAAGCCACGCGGTTCCAGGCAAGCAGACATTGTGATTTTAGAGTTCTACCTGTCTGATCATAGCCGTTGTAGGTACCGCTCATCCTTGCGTGGGCACTCAGCATACACAAGTCACAAGGACAGACACTGCAGCGAGTCAAAGTCAATCTTCGGCGCATCTTCGAGAAAGGCCAAGGTGAGTCATTGTGAGATCGGGGGTGGCACGCTCCCTAACTCACTATCTCTCCTTCTATAGCTTACGTCGCGCTCTCGCGTGCGACCAGCATGGAGACGCTCGAAGTCCTTTATTTTGATCCAGCAAAGTATGTGACTGCTCGAGCTCGCCATGGCTGCGCTGACATTCTTCTCACAGGGTCGTCGCCCATCCTCGCGTGATACAATGGCACAGAGAGCTGACCGAAGGGCGTCATTACGACGACGATTTTGACGAAGAAATGGACAATGAGGAGGCCCTGCAAAGTTACTACGCGGACTAACTTGATCTACGACATATACCCTCGTATCTTCAAATATCCCATCTTCTGGTTTATTTACGGTATCTTCACATTGATTCTTGCCCACTGCACTGCCGTTCGCATCATGCTATCATGTTATGATTATAAAGTCTGTACAACACATAGCTGTTTCAAAACAAAAACAAAACAAAAACAGTTCGTCAACCGTACAGACAACCGTCTGGTATCTCCGAATTAGAAGGTGACGTGAATGAGGAATTACAGCGTAATAGTGCTACCAAACGCCCAACAGGATGAAAAGAGTGATACCAGAGAAAAGCTTACGAATGTTCCACAGAACTGCCTGGAGGCGTCGTGCTGCTCGCCCGGTCAGATATGGAATCTGTGAATGCTGAGACTGACGTCGGCGAGCGCGGCGACGTCGGAGTGGAGGGCACGGAGTGCATGCTACTCGCGCGGGCAACGCCTCTCGTGCTTAACTTTGAGGGTGAAACCCGCCGTGATGCGCGTCGAAGGCCCGGGCCAGGCTGCGAGAAATCGCCGGGGTCCTTAGGGGGCTGCATCGTTGTATTGCTACTGCCGTTACTGCCGCCGTTGCCGTTGTTGTACGTGCGGGAGGCAGGGTGGATGCTTTGAAGAGGACGAGGCGGTAGCGGCGGGGCGAAATCCTTCTCTGACGACTGCTGTGGATGTCCCTGTTCAGAAGGGAAGGAAATGTTGGTGACACGGGTGTGCACAGAGCCGTAGTTGTATACCGGCACAGGCTCGCCAGCTGGTGCGGGCGGTAGAGGGGGCGAAGGAGGGGGCGCATGATCATCGAAAAGAATATTAGCATTGATGATCAGGTCTTCCATCAGCGAATCCTGCATTCATTTTATCAATCCGCATCGCATAAAGGAACCTTAAAAACTAGTGTACCTTGGTGGACTGGATATTTAGAAGGTCCATGCCCTCTGTCGGTATCTCATCTTCACCAAAGATGACCGTGCCAAAGACGATAGCCAAGTTCTTTGCGTCCATCTTGTTCTTATCCTGATGAGCCGCAACGCGCGACAGATGCTCTAATAATGCTTTCAGCGAAGCTCTGTGTATCGGGGGTAGCGCCGTATCTTGGAGCGCAGCTGCTTGAAGTTCTCGGATGCATGACCCGCTATAGGGAGCTGTGATTATTTGGCTTTCATTCGAAAGGAGTAAACATACCCAATTCCTTGGTGTGCTTTACCCTCTCCTCGAGTGGGAAGCGGAACACTGGCTCAGGAAGTTCCCTCAGGTAGAGCTGAGCTGGCCATTAGAACTTCCATTTGAATTAGCCATGCGAGGACACACCTTCAGTAGAGAGGCTACCGAACAGACGTCGTCGGTTACTGTATTGAATGAGAACTTGTTCTCGTTCCGTTCGATCTGTAGTTGAAGCTGGAGAGAATTTGCTTAAAAAAAGTGGTCAGAAAGACATATACATGGAAACCTACATCCTGAACCACGGCGTGGCGGCCGGATACCTAATTCAAGGTTAATGTGTGACATGTCTATCAATAGGACTCGTGCTTACTCTATAGATACCCTCGAAATCTAAACCTCTGGCGTCAACGTCCTGAATGCACAACCGCATAATCTTTGGAATTTCGCCATCCGGGACTCCACGCGCAGTGGCATAGTCCACCATGCTCACGCCGTAGACTAGATCTCTACATTCACCGACCTGATAATTGTAGTATAAGATAGGCTTGGGGATCGAGCTGGCCAGAGAGCGGGGAATGTTGGCGGATAGTATGCTCGTGTCGTTCTGTGGGGAGATAAGCTCCACCATAGATCGCGCATGCGTTGCCAGCCCAGTTAGAGTCGTGCACGTCGCTCTGAAAATCAGTGAGCCTCTTGAGAGATCGGATATTTATGCGAGAATGACGCACATCGAGTTGTCGGTGTACTTGACCAATACCGATTTGACGAGCTCGGCGCCCTCTAACAAGAACCGCTCTAAGCTCTTTAGAAAGAGTTATGTCAAACTCCCAAGATCCGGCACAATCTAAAGCACTCACATGGTATGCCGCTTCTAAGATCTTCGCTCTCCGCAATCGGAGTGTTTCGTTCCAATGGACTGCTTTACGGTATTCCTTGTCTAGTGCAGAAAATAAGTCACCTGCTGTTGTGCACTGTAGATCACCGACCTGCATCCTCAGCTTCGCGCTTAGCCCGTACAGCCCTTGCAGAATTCTCTGTACTCCGGCTTCCTCCAGAAGCATTACCGCCCTTGTCCAGGAATGTCATCAACTGATTCAACTGACGCTTTCCTGTGACATGATTAACTATGAATGGCAATTAGCATTGGTGTTATCGCACCTTGGTGTGCAAGGTCAGAAAGGGCGCCCGAACCGGACGGAGAGCGATTGCGGTTGGCCGGCGTGCCCACGGAAGCTCGTCGTTCGAGAGGTCTGAGCGGCTGTGGCCCGGTGATGGACTTCGTCAATGGGATTTGCTGTTTCAAGTCTCTTGGTGAAGTAAACGATTCCTGGAAAGAGGTTGCAGGCTGCGAGGTTGGGGAGGTCGCTGTGGCCATTGCCTTGTAATCCTGGGATCCCAAGAAGATCGACAAAATGTCCGTAACATGCAAGTCTTGATGACGCACCTCGTATTCCTGACACTTCCTGAGGTACGTTCGCTTCAACTTGGGCAACTGGCCCTCTGCGAATTCGTTGTGCGATGTAGACGACTCTTTCAGATCTTCCTTTATTCGTTTCCGAGTGCGGTCTTGTGACTCCTGAGCTTTGATGTCAGTAACATGACACGCTCAATGATCCAGAACGCACCCGAAAAGCTGAGAGCGGATTCAAGACATCAATCGACAATGTGTTCAGGAAGGCCTGCCGTGCTTGTGTCTCTGCGGACCCCCTGATGAGCAACATATCCTGGCCATGCCCAGGCAAAACGAACCTCGTTCTACATTGTCCCTCACTTCGTTCCACGCTTTACGCGTCGAGCTCAGCTCAGACCTGTCATCGAGATACGAATCTATCGCCTTAACTTTCTTGTAAAGCTTGGTGAGCGAGTCGATGCTATGATGTCAGATTAGATTTCTCAACAAGACTTCAATGAAGCAGTCACTCACTAGACCTCCTCGACCCGTTTCCTGAAAAGTAGGAGACAGGATTCATGACGATGTCAGAGACCAAAGAGTAATGATCGGACGCACCTTTCCGAAAAGAAACTGAGGTATGAGTCTGTAAGGATTTTGAGATTAAAATCAAACTGGGGTATAGGGCCGCTGGACGGGGCATCTAGAGAGGCTCGCGAGGTAGATGGAGTTTCCGTCATGGTGGAAGCTATCTAGGACTGTCCAACTGGCGAAGAGGTGCTTTGGACACAAGCCTGCGGATTGTATGGTGCGGCGAGGACGCAAGTGACGCCAGACGCTCATCACTACGCTTGCCACTGTGGAACTGCACTACCACGTGAATTGAACCCAAATCGGGCGATCTGTCGCCGCGCGCGAAAGAAAAGCTTCCGCGGTCGAATCGCACTTCGAAATCTTCCTTGCTCTCGATGAAAATATTGTTCTTCACTTTTGCTCCAGGCTTCCCCACACCTTCAGACCGAATACAGCATCACAATGGTCTTTTGCTTGACGAAGCATGCTGAGGAGCTGATATCAGTGCGGCCATCAAATAGCTACGTGTGAGGAAGCTGAGTAAATGAAGACATCGAGTCAACAGATAAGCTCAGATGTTCCTGACGGGTCCGTGAGGAGCATCATCTGCTTGTAATCTATCGTAGGCGCACCGCTTATGGGCTAAATTGAAGCCAATGTGGGAAACGTTTCATAGCGCCCGACGCGTAGACACGACGCGTACACTGTACAAATCTCGATCCTCTTTTGCGCCATTTCACTTCCACTTCCACCTTCCACCTTTCGAGTCACAGCCAAGGGAGTAGCCGCGCATCTGTACGTGACATCTTTATATGTTCGGACTTCCCAGGGTGTCCTGTAGTCGTACCAACCTGTCCTCCTTTTCGATCTCACATTTTGTCAGCGCTCTCGTCAGATATAACTGACCTGGACGATCTGCAGACACAACGCTGCTCGACGTGTCACCACACTTTGGTGGTATCATGGCCGACTTCCAGGTTGTTCTGAGCGATGAGCGGTTGGGCACCGGCAATGGCGGCGAGCGGTACGGGCTTTAACTCTCTTCTCTGTGATAAGTATGTTGACGGCGGCGAGAAGCATTTGGGCACATTCATTGATGGTCCCTGCATACGCCGCAGGCGTATCTGCCATTGCCCTGGTACTTCAAACAGCGATATCTAAGTGGCGACGCACCTCTGGCGATGAGCATGGAACTGGAGAGCGTGACCAGAGCGATGGTCAAGCTGTATCACCATGTGGTTTCAAGGCGCATGTCAACGCGCTTGGCGGCAGAGCAATTTTTGGTTTCAGGGCTTTCCAAGCAAAATGTGCATTCGCATTGTTTGGTTTGTCTCTGGCGACTCTCCTCGAAGATGGACGAGCCTCCATCTCTGGGTCGAGGTGGCTGGAGTTGGCACTGTGTCTAGTATATGTAAGCCAAGTGCATGACTTCCCAGGTCGCTTTCTGACATACTGTATCATAGGTATACGCGTCAGTACTGGGCATTTTGTCCATCACCTTGCGTTCGACGGCCAGTCGACGTGCTGCCAGACATCTCACTTTCACATTGCTCGTCACCTTCGGTGTCTATGTGTATCGCGACATCTTCCCATTGCTTACATTCACCAAAGTTCCAGCAGATCAAGATGATGATGCCTTGTTGTGGGCGAAGGTTGCAGTCCTCGGAGTCGCGTCTGTCGTCATACCGCTCATGATCCCCCGGCAATATATATCACTTGATCCCAAGGTTCGTCAACTCACGCGTTCGGCATATTTTGGTACATAACCGGGTCGACAATGTAGGAGCCCGCAGTGGAGCCTAACCCTGAGCAAACTGCTTCCATCCTCTCAATGGTGACCTATGGTTTCCTAGACCCCATTATCCTCCTGGCGAATCGGCTTCCCCATCTCCCTCAGGAGAAGCTACCTCCGCTCGCTGACTATGACTACGCCAAAAACCTGGTCAAACGCAGCTTCCCTGTGAGTAGCTCAATGCATATCATTTTGAGGACAGTGTTCTGATGGCGAAGTCTAGCATTTGGATACCTTTTCCGGCGGCTCTAAGCGTCACCTCTTCTGGGGTCTCCTCAAAACCTTCCGTAAGCCCCCATGATCCGTACATGCTTAGCGTACCGTTTATTCAAATCCATGCAGAGAGGGAATACGTTGTGTTGATGCTTATGCTGGTTGTAAAGGTATGTGTTGTTGAGCTGTCCCATTTTAGACCTGCCTTATCAGGTTTTCGAAGGCCGTTACCGGCTTCCTCAGCCCGCTTGGGATCAATAGATTACTTCAGTGCGTACTTCTCTCGTAAATGGAGCTAACTATAGTGACACTGCCATGTCAGATATCTGGAGTCGGGTGGAAAAGACGCCACCATCCATCCATGGGTGTGGATTTCTGCTTTATTCTGGGCGCCGATGCTCGGCTCCTTTGCCCTGCAATGGTACATCTTCGTCGCGGTAAGTCGCTCCCAGCTTCAAGCGATGCGTCGTACCCATCATATGTCACAGACCGGCACCATGGTCCGCCTCGAAGGCATCATCACGCAGCTCGTCTTCGAACACTCCCTACGTGTCCGCATGAAAGCCGAAACCGATGATTCCGGCTCCAAGAGTGGCAACACCACCGCGGTCGCGACGCCTGATACGGCTTCAGTTGAGGAGGGTCACTCGCCCCAGGAAAGTGAGTCAAGCGAGGGGACCCTTCGCCCTGACACCGTCAGCGCGGAGGCTTCATCATCTGCGAAGGGAAAGCAACCGGCGAAGGCCGGAGAAAGCCCTGCGGATGCAGCTGAGGACGAGAAGTTCAACAAAGACGGCTCTAAAAAGGCAGATAACTTGGTTGGGAAGATCAACAACCTGGTCTCCACCGATGTCTCCAATATCACCGATGGACGGGACTTCTTGCTGCTCAGTCAGTAATTTTCACATTTTGTCATGCTTCTTGGCTGATAGTAAATTGTTTCTTCAGTTTTGTACATCCCTTTGCAGATCGCGATATGCATCTGGTTCCTGAACAGCATCCTGGGCTGGAGGTCTGCCTCACTTGCTCTTGAACAATGCAGGGACGCTGATCATGATTGGCAGTGCGTTCGTCGGAATGGCAATGATGCTCGTGCTGTTCCCTGTGCCCGGTTACGTTGCGCGCTTGATCCAAACAGCTCAGGTAGAAACGATGAAACAAGTAAGTCTCTCTAGCAATATTTTACGATCCAGCTCACCAGTCTCTTCTCGTAGACCGACTCTCGAGTTCAGACTGTCACAGAGAGTACGCATGGCCGTAAAGTGTGATCGCAAAAGATGCTGACTGCTAACCCATTCTTAGCCATGAACGTCTTGCGTATGATCAAGTTGTTCGGCTGGGAGCCCAGGACAAACGACCGGATCGCGGACAAACGGGCAGACGAACTGAAGTGGATCAGGCGGCGTCAACTTCTCGACCTGCTGAACAACACCATCAAGTGAGTTTCCTTGTGCTACCTGGATACTGTCAACTTCATCCAGCACGTCAGCTACATCATACCCATGGCTACGATGGTGGTGACCTTCGCAACATACGTAAGTACATGCGATACTCGAGCGATACTTCAACTCAACTGTGCCATTAGACCGTCATCATGAAGAAGGAACTCAAACGTGCGTTTTTCGACCTGGACCTTAATCTTGTAGTAGTTGACGCCAAATTCCTGCATAGCATCGGCTGTCTTCTCCTCTATGGCTGGTTCGTATTGAGACTGTCAACTCCATTACTCTGACAAAACTGATATTCTTCTTGCAGTTTTCGATATCCTTCGCGATCAACTTAGCAGTATCTTCTACGGCTTGACTAACATGATACAGGGTTCGTGCAGTAGTCATGACACCGATACCTCGTACTGACCTCTCTGCACTGCTATCAGCCAAAGTCTCATTGGATCGTGTTCATGACTTCCTTCGCACCGTACGTAGATTTCACCAAGGACGGGAAAGGTATATGCGATTCTAACGCCTTCGTAGACGGAGCTCCTGGACTCCTGGGCCGCAGTGGAGAAAGGCGAATCGGCGGCAACCTCCCTCGGCGGTTCTCCATCGGTGCCGAATGCAATTGGGTTCAACGACGCTATATTCACCTGGTCAAACCAAGAGCTGGCCAGCGGTAGTGTCACCCCTTCCAAAAGATTCTTCCGACTTCAAGCTGAGGGGGAGGTCCTATTTAAGCGCGGTGTTGTTAACCTTATTGTTGGACCTACTGGATCCGGAAAGACGTCTCTTCTCATGGCTTTGCTTGGTGAGTTGCTTCTATTGTCATCGAACCGACCACTCATGGACGTCCAGGCGAGATGCATTTCGTTCCCTCCGGCCCCGGCTCATGGTTCAGCCTTCCTCATGAGGGTGGTATCGCATACGCAGCACAGGAGTCGTGGGTGCAGAACGAGACGATTAGAGTGAGTGATACTCGCACACCTTCCTTGGGCGCCCTAACACTGCCTAGGATAACATCCTTTTCGGCGCGCCTTATGACGAAGCGCGGTACAAGCAAGGTTTGTTTCGCAGGTTTCCATCCTTTCTTCTCACACATATGTGTCACAGTAATATACCAATGTGGTCTGGCGAGGGATCTCACACTGTTCGAAGCTGGAGATCAAACGGAAGTTGGCGAAAAGGGCTTGACATTGAGGTACGGGCGCTCACGCATACTGAAAGCCCATATATCTGACGCGTCTTTCATCTGCAGCGGTGGTCAGAAGGTATGCTCAAACCTCAGTCCAGGAAGATGCATGACTTATTGTCGCTCAGGCCCGGGTTACTCTTGCTCGCGCAATCTATTCCTCTGCGGAAATCATTCTGTTGGATGATGTGGGTAACTTCACTTTCGTCTTCGACGAGTTATTCACGACATGCATTTCGGATAGGTCTTGGCTGCGCTTGACGTTCATACAGCTCGTTGGATTGTCGAGAAATGCTTCAAAGGTAATCTTGTTCGTGGAAGGACTCTTCTGCTGGTGGTGAATGCAATAGTTCTCCATCTTCTGAACTTCACTTGACTTAGTTTCCAGACCCACAACGTGGCGATGGCCGCACCTATTGCCGATCATGTCGTGTCCGTCAGTTTGGACGGGAAGGTCTCCAGCCGCGGGTCCGTTTCGGACGCCCTTGCGCACGACACAAAATTGTCGGCTGAGGTTGCAGAAGAGAAAGAAGAGGAGGCCAAGGCTGATGAAGAAGTCGATGGAGAGCAACCAATTGAAGGGAAGAAAGCCGACGGCAAACTCACTGTCGCAGAGGAAATTGCCGTGGGCCATGTTAGTTGGCCAGCAAGTAAGGCGTTCATCGGTTTGCGTATCGAGGCTGGGCTAATCTCCGTACAGTGAAAATGTACTTCACCAGTATGGGCGGCTCCCACGTCACTCTTTTCTGGATAGTCTTCCTTGGCGGTATCGCCCTCGTCGATATTTTGAACGTCCTTCAGATATGGTTCCTCGGTTACTGGGCTGAGCAGTATGACTTCCGACCTGCGTCGGATGTTC
The DNA here is from genome assembly GCA_004681135.1 of Hericium alpestre. Classification (NCBI taxonomy): domain Eukaryota; kingdom Fungi; phylum Basidiomycota; class Agaricomycetes; order Russulales; family Hericiaceae; genus Hericium; species Hericium alpestre. The sequence goes on along the minus strand of SFCI01000051.1, from coordinate 10,590 downwards.
ATATCTCCTTGTGAGTATTCTTTGCTAGAAAATGAGAAATTTGCTTCACTGACCACTGTTTTAGCTACCTGACTGTGTACTGTCTCCTGGTCCTAACTAGTATCGTTCTTTATTCCGGAGCATTCGTAAACTATGTCTTCGGTCAACTGCGGGCGTCGAAAAGCGTTCACCGCAAGCTTATCGAGTCGATATTGGGTACCACTCTTCGGTGAGTCTGGGGTTTTAGCAAAGCGGGACATTCCTTATTGTCAAATAGGTGGCTGGATACCACGCCAACCTCGCGAGTCATCACTCGTTGCACCCAAGATGTCCGGGCCGGTACGCTCTCTGACACGTATTTCATAGCCCATCAGTCCTGCTGATTCTATTTTGTCATCAGTCGATGGAACTATACCTCAGTGGTTCCGGTGGTTGGTAGAGTTGTCGGCAACCATGATGATGAAATTCTTTGCAGTCTTAGTCTTCACACCCATCTTCGTGCTTCCGGGTATCCTCATCCTGCTGCTCGGCGGCTGGTTTGGCCAGATCTACATCAAAGCGCAATTGTCAGTGAAGCGAGAGATGAGCAACGCCAAGGCCCCAGTCCTCGGTCATTTTGGAGCCGCTATCAATGGTCTCAGTACGTGTTCAGTTTTTTATCTACAACGTTTTACTTATGATTTTTACAGCATCTATCCGTGCCTATGGAGCACAGAAGGCTTTCCAGCAAGAGGCCTACAACCGAATTGACCGCTATACCCGAGCTGCAAGGACCTTCTACAATCTGAACAGGTAATTCTACCGCTATGAACGTCAATGTCTGTCCTCATCACTTTTCAGATGGATTTGCATACGCATCGATGCTCTTGGTGGAATGTTCGCTGCGGCATTGGCGGCCTACCTGATCTATGGACCAGGACGCGCTACCGCGCTTCCCTCCGACACTGGATTCTCCATCACCATGGCTGGTGCGCAATGCGATTGTTTACTATCTATCCAACCGCCCTCATATCGTATTCTCCAGTTGGCTTCAGCGGCCTGATTTTGTATTGGGTCAGAATTCTTAACGAGTTTGAAGTTAGCGGTAAGTGACGGCTAACGACTCGCGCGTCCTGTTTCATAACTGATCAATCTTCATATCGACAGGTAACAGGTACAGTACATTCATTATGGCGAAGCAACTAGGGCGCTGAACTCGACCGAACTTTAAAGCCTGGAACGTATTCAAGCATACGTCACCATTGAGCAAGAGGCCAAGCCCACCAAGGAGGGAGTGCCGCCGGCGTACTGGCCTGCTTCTGGTGATCTCAAAGTAGAAAATCTTTCTGCTCGCTATTCAGCCGTACGTGGGTTCCTTTGATATGATCTTCTTCATGCCGACTGTCCTGTCTAGACTGGTCCGAAAGTCCTCCACGACATCTCGTTCCAAATCAACTCTGGAGAGCGTGTAGGCATAGGTAAGACTCGGTTTGCTGACGATGGTCCGCGCGCTAATGAACAATTACAGTTGGTCGCACTGGTAGTGGAAAGGTAGCACTCATTTACTTCATTTCGGTAACGCCTTATTCACCAACCTCCAGAGCTCCCTGACCTTGTCACTCCTGCGGTGCATTCCGACCGAAGGAGAGGTTTACTTGAATGACGTTCCTACTAGCTCTGTCAACTTAGATGCCCTTCGCACAAGCATTACGATCATCCCACAAGTCGTAAGTTCGACGACATTTACTTGTTTTGTTTCTTCCTCATTTTCGTCATAGCCTGAGCTGCTCAGCGGAACGCTGCGTGACAATCTGGATCCTTTCAGCCAGCACGACGACGCAGTCCTGAACGCAGCTCTTCGCGCTGCTGGTCTGTTCTCCCTGCAAAGCGAGACTGACGAAGCACGCATCACGCTCGACAGCAAGGTCTCGAGTGGAGGAGGAAACCTTAGCGTAGGCCAACGACAGATCCTTGCCCTTGCCCGAGCTCTTGTCCGCGGTAGCAAGCTGCTTATACTAGATGAGGGTGCGTCAAGCTTCCCTTTGTGCCCATACACGCATTGACAGCGATCTCTATTTTTAGCCACGTCAGCCATAGGTGAGAGATTCTTGCATCAATGCAGCCGCCGGACCATGGCTCATATCTCTTTGTTTCTTAGATCATGAGACGGACACTATCATTCAAACCTCTCTTCGCCGAGAGTTGGGCGGCGACGTGACTTTGATCACCGTGGCGCACCGCCTGCAAACTATCATGGACGCGGACAAGATAGTAAGTCATTCGTACTTCTTCTCGAGCTTCGATCCTCATCCCCGCTTTCCAGATGGTCCTTGACGCTGGACGAATTGTAAGTAGCCACTGCTTAGCCATAATCTGCCGCGCTGCTCACGTTCTTCTCCACTAGGTTGAGTTCGGCAAGCCAAACGAACTCTTGAAGAAGCAAGACGGATACCTGCGGTCTTTAGTCGAAGAAAGTGGCGACAAGGAGCATCTGTACGCGATGGCTGCGGGAGAAGCTAGATCGATCTAAAAGAAGTCTCTGTGGTCGGTGGATATTTACCCATCTCCGTGTGGATGTCGGACCATCGAATTATAAGTATATAGCTTCGTTTCGGCAGTCTCCACCTCTATATTGCATACTTATACCGGAGTTCAGTCTCATACCAAGACTCCACATACGAGCGGTTTGTATCGAATACCTATACCGGAACCGTCTTCTTTGCTCTGATATCTATCGCGTTATGACCTTAGCTGGTACTGCAGTAGATAATAGATTCGACTATGCTTTAGGCCTTTCAGGTCCAGGACAGATGCGTCGCATCTGTCGATTCCCGCTATCCAACATTTTATCCCGGTGCGTTGGTATGAGCTGACTTTTCGTCAATAGTACCTTCTTCATTGCCAGTAGTCCATATTGCAAGGTTAAGAAGGTTATGCAGCATCTGAAATACTCAAGTGAACTTACGCCACACTTCAATTTACAATTAAAAAAAAAGGTCAGTTCAGAGATCCGATAGACGAGGCGCAAAATCATAGATAAATAAGAGCATTCATAAACCAAACACCTTCGAGGAAATTATGTATGTACAAACAAGATCTCTCATAGTAGACGCATAAGACAAGTCCGACCTATTAGATCTTAGACAAGAGCAAGCAGCATCCCATTATAGCCAGTTAATCAAGAGCGCCTGTAGCCCCCAGGCACCTCCGCATCACGTCCACTGCTCCGAGGAGGGTAGTCGCGAGATGAGCTCTTTGCAGGAGGGACATAGCCTGAGCCAGAAGCATAGGAATCATAGGCAGCGCAGATGCTCTGGGAGGCGGGGGGCTCTGTGACCGACGTCTATTGAAGAGGTTAGCAAGTCTTTAGAAACGAAAGAAATCCACCATACCGATAGCGCCCCTCGTTTCCACTGCTGCGAGGAGGATAGTCAGAGTAGCGGGCAGGCGGAGGCGGCGTTGCAGGTCGGCCACGGTACTCAGCCACAGGGGGAGGAGCAACATAATCCCTAGCAAACATTGAGTCTGACATCAGTCAAATATATAAAGAAGCACGCACCTAGCCGGAGGACGATCGTAATCATCCCGACCCCGGGGAGGAGGAGGTGCAGCAGGCGGAGGAGTCCTTGCCCTCGGAGGAGGGGCATGGTATGACCCATACTTGTCTCCAGTAGGAGCACGCCTCTCATAGCGATCATAGTCACGAGGAGGAGGAGGAGCGGGGTAGCCTCGAGAATAATGCGGATCTTCAGGAGGATAATAGCCTGGCCGTGAGTGTCCATCGAAACGAGGAGGAGGCGGCGGAGGGGCTCCGCGCATCCTGTAATCGTCCGGCTCACCACGACGAGGGGGAGGCGGAGGGTAGTCGCGATAGTCCCGAGGCGGCGACACAGGCCTCCGAGGTGGGGGGTAATCATACGAGTACCGCGAGTCTCTAGACGGAGGATAGCGACTGGCAGGATAGTCATCACGATAAGGAGGGTAATCCCGAGGCGGCGGCGGCGGCGCGGGCGGATAGTCTCTTGATGGTTGAATGCGATCTATGAGAGGAGGATCACCTCCATGCGTGGACCGTCGGTCGCTGCTAGCGAAGATTAGTATGGTTCGTGTGAAACAAGTCGAGGGCACGAACCTTTGTATGCTGTGATTGGTACACTCCCTGGATAGAGACGATCAGATATTGTGAAGACCGATGTGGCGAAGCACTCACCTGGCCCAGTGACCCAATTGTCCACACTTAAAGCAGGCCCCTGGATCGCCAGAAAACTTCGCGTATCGACCTCCTCCGCGAGAAAGTTCCACACGAATCTTGTTTCCCATAAACCAGCCCTCGTTGTACTTCGCCACACCTTCCTCCGCAGCCTCCCGGCTGTCGAACTCCTGCACTGCTATCAGAAGACATAGTGGTAAGCAATACAATGGCACGTACGACGAAGCCATATCCAACTCTAGAAACAAGATATACCGCCCGTCAGCCAAGCCAGAGTGGATTATTGAGGTACGCAACGCACTTCAGCTCGATGTTTGTGATGGTTCCGATTTTGCCAAAGCAACTTTGAAGATCTTCTTGGCGAGTGGTCTCAGGTAGTCCACCGATGTAAACTTTGTTTGGCTGCAGGGCACAAAGTAAACACCCAGTCCAGAAGATTGTAAATGAGAGAATAGTCATGAGCACAGCCAATAGCCACAGACAAGGTAGCAGCCATCAGTGTCAGCAACAGGCGAACAAGAAAAGTCAGCCCAACCCATCGAAGTCAGGGTGATGATGGGACGTCTGGCCTGTTGTGGCAACATCCAAACGACATGTGCGATGCAAGGAAACCAAAGCGAGACACAAGAGACGAGGAAAGACCTAAGCACCTTGACTTGCTTCTCCCGATACGAAGGAGGACCAGATTTGCCGGAGACACCGTCGCCTGAGCTGCGAGCATACTCTGGGTTGCCAGAATCATTCCCTGGGCGCTCGCGATCCTCAGAGACTGGCCCGCCGTTCGAGGGAGCTGTGTCGCCTGGAGGACCCATGATTTCGCCGCCTTGTTCGTCAAGATTCGCCCACTTGTCGTGAGCTTGGGGATCGCCACGTTCAGCGCGTTGAGGGGAGGCAGCCATAGGCGAGGTCGTAATGGTTCGGGAATAAGCCGTGCACCTCCATCTGCGCGGCTCCCGAAATGAAAAATTCTTTTCAAAGTCCGATGGCCTGTGCGCCACAATCTCTCGTGTTGCCACAAATTCCACCGAAAACCAACTTCATTCATATCACTGACCGACAACTAGGCATCAAATAGATTGTGGTATAAGACGACACGTCGTGGTTGGTATAGTTGGTATTACAGTATCGAGAGTCCGTCACAAAACGCGTACGAAAGGTCGCGTACCACAGTTCACGAGACATTAGTCCATCGTCAAGCCAAAAATAGGATAAAGATGTCAAGTAGCCTAGGCCAAAACGTAGCATCCGGTGGCCAAAGTAATGACGAACATGGCCGCCGCTCCGTACAGACCGCGGGTCTCCCCCAATATGGCTGACATTGCGCTGTTCGAGTTGCCCCCATTCGAACCGCTGTTCTGGCCACTGCCCGTGCTGCTAGAAGAACCACCAGCGGAAGAAGGTGCAGTAGGAACGGATGTTCCAGTCGCGCTGGCCAGGCAAGAAGATGCGACATTGTTAGCGGCGGTGACGCTCGAAGGCGCTGCGGTGTTGACGGTGCCATTGCCACCGAAGCTGCAGGATTGGGGGTCGCGGTTGTTGGCCTCATAGAACTGGCTCATAACGAAAGACAGCTTGACCGCTGCACAAAGAACGCCAGGTCAGCTTCGCAGTACCTTCAAGATGACTGATTCACACGCACATGGGTCGCAGCCAGACGCGGCACCGTATTGGCCCGAGGAACCACTGCCGGAGATCGCGTTGCAGTTTCCGCCGGCAGTGCCAATAAGAGAGCACGCCGTATCGAGAAGAGGACCGAGAATGCCAGTCGTGTTGCTTGTCGTTGGGGTGAACTGGCAGCTCAGCGAGTTCTGCAAGCAATCGCAGGCTGCGTCGTTAGGTGTCGGAGGCAGGGTGTTGCTGACGAGCAGGTTGGTGCTCTGTGCAGGGCAGGCGGGGTACGTGGAAGAGCCAGCGCTGCTCTGCGAAGGGCTGTTGGGACCAGAGGCCTGGCCATACTGGGCCTTGAGGTTGTCGAAATCCTGGCTGGTTTGAACTTGGTTGCCGTTGATGGTTACCATCCCGAACGAACCCTGGTCGCTCGTGGCAGGGAAGTAGGAGAAGGCCATGCCTCCAGACCAAACGGGCGACATGTCGGTGCTGAATAGAGCGCCGACCTCAGTCCAGCCGCGGGGGCTCGGCGTAGGGCAGCCGTATTCGCTGAAGTAGGCGACAACATTGAAGTTCTGGAATAACTGGGTCTTGGCCGCATACGACTGCTGGAAGGTAGAGTCCCCACACCATTCGCTATTCACACGATACGTCAATAAATCAAGCGCGCTCATGAATGTCAGGCGCTTACTAGTTATTAAGGCCGAAAAGGTCGATAGCGTTGTTGCCTGAGCCCTGGCCGCTCGCATCGCATGCCAGGTAATTAGCAAGGGGTCCGAGAAGGGTCGAGTCCATGTCAATCGCAGCGTAGCCAACGAGGATATTCAAAGATTTGGAGTTCCTGAAGGAAAAATCAGCTGGCGCCTACGTGACACAGCTCCGTTGGTTACTTACAGGTAGGCCTTGACGTCACGGGCAGCAGCCTTCACAAACGTGAGCGCGGAGGTTTCGTTGGCAGCCGTAACGACTTCGTTTCCAACATTATACGCCAATACGTTGTCGTATTTAGCGAAGGAGTTGATGGTGCCAATGTACAGGTCCAACAGGTTCGTTGTCCACTCAGGCGACGCGCGGTCGATGGAGCCGTTCACGGGGAGCGTCAAGTCAATGCTGATGGAACGTAAGTCAGTGGGAACAGTGCGCAGCAGTGAGGGAATAATGGTACGCACATAGTATAGATTCCTGCATTGCTGAGCGCCTGCATGCATGAGTCATGGTTCAACGTGTTGTTCACGCTGTAGACGCGGACGGTGTTGACGCCAAGCGACTGCAGGACGGGAACATCGCGAGCACAGGCCGTGTCGTTGGCCAGCGGGTCGATGAATGTTGAAGGCTCAGAGAATGGGCCGGTGGTGGCGAGAACAGCGCCTGAACTCACGAGGTCAGAAAACGTGGTGAGGAGTGCCGTCAGGACGACGCACCTTGCTCTTGATATGCGACACCTTTCATGTAGAAGCGAGTGCCACCTGAATCGTAGAGGTATCTGCCAGACCTTGTGATCTTGTTAATGGCGTGCACGCCGGAAGAGAGGGCGGCGGCGAGAGTGAGCGTCGCAGCGAGTGCACGCATTTTGAACATGGGTATGAGATTTCCTCGACGGAGTAGTAGTGAAAGAGAGACAGAACCAGGGAAGAGAGGCCGAAGAAAGAGAAGGGGGAAGAGCCCACTTGGTGGCTGATGTATGGGACGGTGGGATGCAGCCCGCCTGTGATCCGTGCCATCCTTTTATTCAACCATCAACACGGCCTTTTCCCGCCGCTTCCTTCTCCTCCCGCGCGCTCATCGTGTTCATATTCCTGTTTTCGGCAACGCCCGCGTAGCTCAATGTTCGACCCTCGCAGTGGACTCTCGTGTGGTTTTCTACCTCAGCGGCATCAAGTTCAGCTCAGCTTGGCCTGCTGTTTGATTTTTTTTTTTCTCGTATGCCTCCCGTACTAGCCCACTTTAGGTTCGGCCAGCCATTATTTGTTGTGGCAGAAGTCCTTACAACTGGTCACGGTTGCCTGCACTGCTTCGTGCATATCTACTCTTTCGGACCCTATTGAGCCTTTGATGCAAGTCTTCGTCGTGAGGTTTTCCGATAGTGACAATATCTGAGGTTTCGTGCTTTCTTGAAACATCGGGATGCATCGAGACGAATACAGTATTTGGCTTTGAATGGCGGTCGTTCATGATCCACTTGAAGACAAGGCCAAACTGCAGCTCTTTGCATTTTGGATCCAACTGCTTTCCCAGACCATCTGTTGGAAACCGAATCATCGGCGATCCATGGCCCATCATATTCAACATTTCCCCCGGACTGAGCCGATACGGCGTTTCCAAGGCACTCGAAGGTACAGTATACTCACAGAGCGGTACAATAGATTGCAGGACGTAGCACAGGGAACGCAGCAACGACAACGACGAAAAACGCATCTTGCCAACAGTCAGCGATGAAGCGTTGAACGACGTTGGACCGGCTCTGAAATTTCTGGTGCAGAACTGTTGCTACGTACACCAAGAAAAGATACAGATAATCGTCGATCATCCGCCCGCTCAGAATGAGATGGTCTGCGTGGACGAACTACCCGCGGTAAGCGTTTTCACGACTCGACCGGCATAGACGACATCCACAGTCCGAGAGATGCCCGTCTGGTCCGTGGTGATGGTAGCCTGCGTCGGCTTACCGTCGCTCCACTCCAAATCCAATGTCCTCCCACCGTGGATGCGCGCGCCGTGGATCGATCCTGATGGCCAATTGGTCGGAAGAGCAGGAAGTAGTATGATATTCAATGGCGCAGAATAGGACGCAATGTCGGGCGCTTGGATCAGGCCGTTCTTTGAAAGTAGTTACATTCAGGATCAGATCAAAGGACTCGAATGGATTCGAAAGCTCACAAGGAGAACTGCAGGGTATGCGAGGTTGGCATCGATCTGGAACCGGTTGCTGTTGGGGTTATACCGGCTGAACAAGTCGTGACCAAAGTTCCTGTGTGAGCGTTTACTTGGCTGGGTAACCTGCATATAACATACCGACAGCTCATGGTAAAATTCCGTTGCATTACCAAGCTGCGCCCACTGTGCAGCACGCCACACCTTCTCCCAACCCGAATCAGCATCAGGATCGGTGCCATTGCCACGATGTATCAGGCTAATGGTCGCAGCGTCGATGACATCTTGGGTAGTATAATTGTGCAGGTTGCCATTCTGGGGAACGGGTCCTTGGATAGAGGGTCGAAGCCAGCGATGGCATAGCCGGGGAACATGCCGATGAGATGGGACATTTGGCGATGCGTGTCGGTGGGGCTATCCATCTCGAATTTCTATTCTGTGGAGGAATTACGACTGCCTTTTCACGGACAGATACATGGGCGATACTAACCTTGGAGTTGACCCCAAGAGCCGATATGTATACCTTTGTCCATCTGAGAACGCTTCGTCCTGACCTCTGCAATTCGTTGAGTTGGGTGGGATCAGCTCCATCAGCTGCGCTTACCATCGAGGAATACCGAATCTGTGTCTTCTGCCACCTGATAACCTTTCTCGGCCGAGTTAAACAGCTGCCAGATGACTTGCTGCGCGTGTGGGCACCCTGTAACAGTGATCAGACTCTGCAGTACACTTTCATTATGGATGTTTGGCTCACCGAAAGTGACGGGCGTCTGTTCTGGCGAGTTGCAAGGCGACACAACGAGCGTGCTATCGTTGAAATGCAGGTCTGGGATCAGTTTCTGAAGTTGAAATTCAGTTGCACCCTACTCTCCCGTGATTAGATCTGGGTCAATATCATTTCAGCTCAGAATGCGTACCCTGAGAAGCGCCCAGCCTTGAGCTTTCCACCAATCGACGTCATGGGTGTAGTCAAAATGATCCCAAACGTGGATCATTTGGACCATACATGATGAGACACGAGCGTACACAAGGATTTGATCTGAAGTCAAAATCCGACAACGCACCATCCAGGCGGGGCACTCGGGATAATTTACAGAGGCTTGAGAGTCGTCGCTATTGAGCTTCATACCCGTGTGTCCGAAGATCTGCAAGTGAAGTGAGCTGACTGCAGCAGCGATCATGGCAAGGAGATAACACGGACGTTCATCTACAATTGATGGGTAAGCAATTACAATATGGTTCCATGGGCTATAAGGCGTACCTCATCATGAGTAACCCAGCCTCGAGATATGTTATACAGAATTTGAGCAGTCTCAGTTCCGCGTGGGACCCATGTTTTCTGCCCAATATGAGCATCCTATATTCGGACAGCTTCGGGTTGCTCACCTCGATATAATCAAAAAGCGGCTTCGCGACGTCCATGTTCGTCATCTCCGCCATCCAATAGTTCATCTGCAGATTGATATTGGCATCTTTCCAAAGCATCATCAGAACCACGGAACAGTTAGAGAAACCAAGAATAACTTACGGTAGTCTGAGCAAGACGCATACAATCATTAGATTAAATGCGCAAGGCCCCAAAGCGGAGATTCACCTGCACCCCAGTCATTGCTTTGCTGGAATGCCCACATGCCCTGCAAATTCGCCGACAGCAGACCACGCGAACTCGAGATGAGCATGTACCGGCCATAATTGAACAGCAGCCACTCCAGGTACGGATTACCCGCGTTCGTGCGGTACGCGTCCCAAAGCTGGTCGGTAGGGTTATCAAGGTCCGGCTGCTGCCCAAGCGACAGCGAGAACTTGCCCACGGCCGGACCGTAGTCCTGGACGTGCTGCGCTAGCTGCGAGCCGACGTCGCTCTGCGCAGCCTTGCCAATCAGCACGACGAGCGCATCGTGGGGGTCCGCGAGCTTGAACGAGTACGAGTGCGCCGCGTCGCC
>SFCI01000509.1:0-20046 GCA_004681135.1 Hericium alpestre | reverse complement strand
AACCCGGCTAAAGCGGAGCGCGAGCTCGGCTGGAAACGCGAGGTGAACTTCGAGTCGCTCGTGCGCGAGATGGTGGAGGCGGACCTCAAGGCGAGCAAGAGCCTCGTCGAGGACCAGAACTGATCGGCGGAAGGACATGGCATCGGACTAATACGACATGGCTACATCATGATAGACATTTGTAGGGACGAGGATGTACGTTGTCGTGGACGGACTGATACGCAGGACGCTACCTGACGTTGCTCGCTGCGCCCAACGCCCGAATCCGCAAATCTACGTAGAATGCCTCGCGGCGCTCGACCCCGCTCGCCCTCCCGTGTATGCGCAGCTCCGCGAATCTGCCGGCCATCGTTTTTTGTGCGTTCCGTGAGCGCTTGCCGCGCGTCTTGCGCCCGACGGAGGCCGGCGACGACATCGTAGATAGTGGGGAACCAAGGAAAAGTCGAAGACTCTGTAGTCGTGATAATAAATACTGCCGCGGGATGAAAGACGATTGGGTTGAAGTGCGAAGCGCCGAGTTGTTCAAGTCGCCGCGACTCCGATGCCCTCTTTCGGACGGTCTCCTCGATGTCCATCTGCCACATCGACGACGAGCAACAGTGAGTACGACGGCGCGTCACCGCACCATCTATAGCTCTGACTGTGCAGGAAAGCTGATGTTAACTTGAAATTTACAGTCATCTTGCGACTTTCGAGTCTGCTCATCGTAGCAAGACGTCTCGGCGGCGGGCCATTCAACTCAGCCAAGACGACATTCGCGCATCGCAGGATCACGATATCGCCCACGGCATCGGCCCAGTCTGGTTTCCCGCAGGCGAGATACGCACTCGGCACGACATGCATCGTGATCGCCGCTCTTGTGTTCACGAGCAGATCCAGAGACAACGAAGCTGCAGCTGCAGTCCCCGCCATGCCGACGCCCGTTGTCGATGTTCAGATCGCCGTACGCCCGTATCGCGCTAGGGCCGGGGAACGTTCATTGCGACCAGGGACAAGACGTCTGGCACCCTGCGCCCACCCTTCGAGCAGGCGAGCCTTGCGATCGCTCCCCGAGTCCCGTATCACCCAAACCGTGCATCGCAAAACGCACCCGGGCGCTGCGGGGGCGGCCCTCGGGCGTCATGTCTCCCATGCGCAAGGTACAGTACCTTGCGCGTAACATAGCTCACGCACGATCCCGCCTTACGGCCCCGAGCATCGTCGCGTCTGACGGTTCGCGCGCCCTGCGTCGACTCCCTGTCTTATCGACATCCACTCCCAGCGCTAGCGTCATCCACCCGACGTGCGCCTCGCACAGTGACGCCGTACACCCGCCGCTGTGCGGGCTCATTGCATGCGACGTCTGCGACGGCCTGGCACCCACGGCATTGCAGCCTCCAGAGGCACAGTGTCACTCCTGCAGCAAATTTCACACCGGCGAACTCGCAATGAGCGTGGCATCGGCGGCTGCTCATCGGTGATCAGCGGGGCTCCAAGTGCATTCCCCGCGCCTGCCGGCCGACTGGGCAAGTGTCTCATGCGCGAGCGCTGCCCGCTTCTCCAGAATTCCCACAGTGAGCAGGCATCGTCGCCCACCGCAGATTCATGTGTCACTGCGCAGGACGGCGTCGCGTCTGCGTCTCGACCGCCCCAGCCACAATCCACCCAGCCTGCATGTCACCGGACGTGATCCCCGCATCGCATNGTCANGCCGCGTAGGCCGCTCTGCAATCCCGTTGCACACAACGTCCGCGACACTGCAGCCTCCCGACGTGCGTCTTTAACGCGTACTTAGGCAGCGTTGCGCCTGCCGCACCTCTCTACCGGCAAACTCGCACCGAGCGCGGCGTCAAGTCCTGCTTATCGATGACCCACCGAGCCCAGCATGATCCCCGCACCCGCCACGCGTCAGCACTGCCCGCTTCCCCAGATATGCCCCACGAAGCCGAGCGTGCCTCTAGCACAGCGCTTTCCTCGACCGTTGGAGTGGCGCGCCCGAGCCTCGATGTTGCAGATGGGCAGCATGCCCGCACATGGACCGCGCTGCCTTGAAGAGCGAAGATAGTGCTCCCGCATCGAACTTGACGATGACGCCCTTTGAAGGCACTGCCGGCGACCTTGCTGCTCGGCGCCGAGGTCTTGCTCCCTCTATGCTTCTCACAAGCGCCTTGGATCCCATGTGATCCTTGCTGGGGAGACCCATGGTGCCTTTGTGATGCCCATAGGAACAGTACCGCCTACCGCAGTACTTCGCCCTCACTGTCTTGGAGAATGCTCTCGCACCTAACTTGATGACGACGCCAGTTGTGGCCCGCCCTCTTCTCTTTTCGGCTACGAAGGACCGAATATATTTCTGGCTCTCTCGAACGCACGAATGGTGGTCTGCAAGGCGGAAGCCATGGCGGCATTGGCATTGCGACCCAAGTGCACTAGCTACAGGCCACGTGCATCCCCAGAGTTCCCTCGCCCTCGGTCTAGGCTGCCGAATCACACCTCCACCCCTCTCTCTGCACTGGAGATGCCACGGGCCTTCGCCACAACTCGACGCGTCAGAAATGCATGGCGGCTTGTCGGGAAGCATGCGGACCAAGCTGCGGATGCGTGCAGGGCCGGGTCTGCTGACCGCAACTTGGTCCCCATGAAGGCGGCACAGGATCTGCCCAAGCCCGCCAGGATTGACACGACTCTGAAATGCCGGCGTGCGGCGTCCTACTTGACGTTGATGCTGTTGGTGTCATCCGCCTGCAAAATGGACGTGAGGCGTGCACGGTCAGGCACAAGAGGCCTCGTGCGGACATGCAGGGTGGAGGCGCGATTCACAGGTGGGGGGAACATGCGGCTCGTGTTAAGAGTCGTCTCGAGCGAGAGTGGGCGCGGCTTCTTCGAAAGCGGGGCCATGTACAGCTTCGTGATGGCCTTCTCGCTGGGTCCGACACTTTCGTCCATGAGAATGCCGTTCGACTCGAACGTGTATTCGCGGTGCTTCTGCAGGAGGAAGTAAAATGCCTTTGCGAGTGTGCCTTCGCCCGCGGCGCTGAGGAGCTCGAGTTTCACCTTCTCGTTGTCGCCATGTCGGCCCCAAATAACACAAAGAGACTCCAGGACATCGGGGTCTATGTGCGCTTCAGAGCGCAGAGGGCGGGCCAACTCCGTAACAGATGGCGCGGGGACGTAAACGATTCCTGGGGTGGCATTCTGCATCCACGGATGGGAAAGGATTTCTTGGATCTGGAAAACACGCGTTAGCCGTCGGACAGCAAAGGCAAGGCGAATTAAATTTACGGTGATCCGCCGGCCAACGTCCACGACGAGCATGCGCATCAGGAGATCTTTGGCCTGTGGATCGACCCAGATCGGGATGTCGTACTTGCCGGCCTTGACCTTCCCAAGAAGCGTCCTGACATTCTTGTCATCAAAGGGCAGGCGGCCGGTGAGAAGAGCGAAGAGAATGACACCGCAGCTCCATATGTCCGTAGCTGTGCCTTCATACTTGTGCCCATTGACGATCTCTGGGCTAGCGTAGTGCGGACTGCCGCAGCTGGTCTCGAGCTGCAAACTCGGCGGGGCGAAGGCGGCCATGCCCCAATCCGCGATCTTGATCAACGGCGGGTTCAATGAGTGTATGAGAATATTCTCCGGCTTGAGATCCCGGTGGATGATGGAGAACGCATGAGCATAACCAAGTCCGTAGATGATCTGCTTAAAATAGGCCAGAGCTTCTAGCGGAGGGAGTTTGCCCCGGTTGACGAGGAAATCAAACAATTCGCCGCCCTCGACGTACTCGAGGATGAGGTAGAGTTCGTTCTCACCCTCGTAGACATCGTATATGCGCATGATATTGGGATGGTTCATGAGTTTCATCATGATGATCTCCCTGTCGATGCCGAGACGCTGCTTGTCCGACTTGGCCTGGCGGCTCTTGAGAGATGTGCGAGAGCTGAAGACGAGCTCGAGCGGGAGGATCTTGACTGCGGCGAGCTGGCCCGTCCGGCGGTGCTTGGCGATCTTGACGTGCCCGCTGGCGCCTTTGCCGACGCACTCGCCTATAACCCAGGGACCGACGTATTTAGCATCCTCCGGATAGTCGAATGCGCCGTGGCCAGCGGCGGCCTTCTCCTTTTGCCAGCGGGTGCCGTAAGTGGTCGCGTACTTGACGGGGGGCGCGCGGGGCGGGCTGTCTGTGATGGAAGGCATGGTGTTGTAGAATGAACGAAAAAATAGGATGGCGTAGAATAAGTAGTGTGCAGTCGTCTAGGGTATATGTATCGTATAGGGGCGGCGGGCGGTGGAGAGAGCCTGCTCGCGGTGGGCAACGCAAGCCGCAGATCGTAGAAACAAGAAACATCGCGAAAACACACGCCAAATACCGGGCACCACGTGACGCGTCCGCGGGGGCTGCGATTCAGATCTGCTGTCCGCCGCCGTCGTTCTTCTGCTGCGTTCAGTCTGCAGCAGAGTAGAAGACGAGAAACAAGTAGTCTGGATGGTGATAGATGATGGTAGAAGCAGATGAGATGGTGCGGGGGTTGTGTCATGTGATGTTGGTGGTGAGAAAAGATGGGCCGGAAGGACCGCGGCGCGCATCTCCACGACTGGCACCGCGCTTTCCTCTCGACGGCCACCAGCTGGGACTTCAGTTCGCCTCCCATGCATCCGCACCGCTCCCATTCATCCTCGAGCATGCTCAGGATACCCTTGTTTCTCGTTCCATATTCCCTTTTACCTTCTTTTGCTAATGCCTATACCTGGCAGTGGACAACGGCCCCACAGCAGTGTAAAAATGTCTCTCTTTCCATCCAAGGCTCCGACGGCCACGGCCCCTACAGCCTTATGCTCATCCCTTCCGGCCCATCTCCACTTCCAAACAACATCGAGGCTCGTTCGATCGAGACCATTCCTTTTCCTGATGGGAGCACGACTCTGAACTTCAAGCTCAACTACCCTGCGAATTCCCAGTTCGTCGCAGTGGTGCGTCTCATCGGTGTCTATCGCATGGCCGTCGCTGAGTCACTCGCTCTATCGTTTGCAGATCAGCGATCACCAGAAATTTGGCACTGGAGGCACAAGTCTGCCCCTCAGCGTCGGCAGTTCGGACGACACGAGCTGCTTCAACTCGCAGGAGACCGTAAAGGGACCCTGGACGTTCAGCATCGACCCCACCGGCGGCCTCACCCAATGCTCAACCACTCGCCTCTGGTGGCAACAGCCTCTTGTCAATGGGTATGATCCTATCACAGTTGTTATCGGAGCCAACGTACGATGATAAACGATGCAATATTAGATCCGTCAACTTTGTCGGTGTCATTCCTGGTGGCGACTCCTTTCCAATCCCACAAGCACCGCTCTCGAAAGACTCACAGGGAACGGGCTTTAACTGGACCGTCAATGTCCGCGGCGGCACGAACATGTTCATCGTGGCCGGCGACGACCGCGGCCTGGGTGCAGGCGGCAGCGCTCCATTCACCATCGCATACGCCTCAAACGACGACAACTCGTGCATCCAGAACGACGCGCCATCATCCACTCCCGGAGCTGCAGCAGGAGCGACTCCCACTTCATCGACGCCTTCAGACGGCAGCAGTAGTGGCAGCCACACAGGCCCTATCGTCGGTGCGTACATCGGATCTCATTCTGTCACAAGCTATCATTCATCCTTGGCATACAGGCGGCGTGATCGGCGGCCTCTGTTTTGCCGCTGTCCTAGCGGTCCTCCTGTTCTTTATCATACGGCGCAAGCGGCCGTCCAACTCGACCAAAGAACGCCCCGTCGACCTCCTGCAAGACCATGATGACGATGGCCCGCCGACACAGGGCGAGCTCCCGCAGTACTACGAGCCCGAGCCCTTCCTCGTCCCGGATCCGTCGATCGCCGCGACATCCGACGCGGGTTCGACGCACCACGGCGACGAGGAGATCGGCATGCCGTCGTATGCGCGCTCGCAGACGATGACGAGCGGATATCCACCCTGCCTCACCATAAACAGTGCGTCTCCACCCTGCCGAGTTTACTAACATGTACGACAGAGCACGCGTGTCGGGCGACACAAACGTACCGCTATCCGGTGAGATCCGCACCGGCACGATCAGGCTGGCCCCGTGCAACATGGTCGAGAACGTGTGCGTCGTCGCGACGGCATCCGAGGAGGGCGAGCTCGACGTGCTGCAGGTACGTACGCTTATCGAAAGGTGCGTGAATTTGCGGGGTGCTGGCGTGGCTGGTGTCGGGGCTTATGGGCTCGATCTCTGTTGTGAGATCATCGAGCTCGAGACCGCATCGTTTGCATAGCACATAACCATAGCATGCAAGTAGATCTGAACAAAATAAAGTGAATGCACATTGAATCTTAAGACTTGACTGCAAGTCTGAGTGACCTGAGGCCTCTAGCTTCATTTTGCGAGTATTCTACGTTCGGATGTCCGATCTCCGCTCCGTCGTTCCCACACCTGCCCTGCGAGTTCGCCGCGACCGACGTCCAAACGCCTGCGCCCAAGGTGAACGACCACTGTCTGTCGCTATACCGATCCGTTGCCCGCGATGATGATCGTATCTGCACACGCTATCGTGTAAAAACCTCCAATCACAGATTTTGTGACTGTAGAGCGGCACTGATGTCCCGGCCTGCAGATTTTACCCCGACGAGCACGATGCCGACATGACTGCGGTATACAGTACGCCTTCGCGAATTGAGGCAGCGTTCAGCACCAACTGGATACCGTGCGCATGGTTCGAGCTCAACCGCGCATAGCGAGAAGGTCGCAACGGCGCCGCTTCCAAGCCATTTCTCAGGTACGTCTTTCACTCGACGTCCGCGCCTGTAGCCTGATTTCAGGCATCTTGCATCATGTCACGCAGGCGTCGATCTCATGCCCAATTCGAAAAATAGATAGCGCGCATGCAGGGCGTGGGCAGGGCGGGTCACAACACCGCCGGACTATCTCTCGCAGGTGTTCACACAGACTCACGGTGCTGCCACAATCAGTGGCGATTCCTCGGACATGGACTCGTCGACAGACTGGCGACGTGGCAAGCAACGCTGCACCAACAGCGCTCTGACCGCTGTCTCCTTCGCTGACGGGTTCTTTACGCAAGGAAGTCACCGCGACACTTTGCCGTGCATATCCCATGGACGTACGGGACCCGTCCATCACAGCGACCGCCTAGCGCTGTCAACCTCAGTCCCACTCCACGTCTCTTCTGCTGCAAGCACCTTCGATGCATGAAAATTATGGTCAGCAATGAAACGACTCGAGGTCAGCGAGACAATCACTCACGATGAACCGCAGACACCCTCGAGTCCAGCCGTCCTTCACCCCTCCCCTCGCAAGTAATCCTCGCCAGTGTTGCCATGCTGGAATTGCTGCCTCTCCCTCCCCTTATATACCTTTTCGCTTCTTGTCCGGCGATCTGCGCCCTGCCGGGAATGGATCAGTCAGACAGCACATGGAGCATACGTCTCGCCTCCGCGTAAACAGTTCCCGTCGCACGCAGCAAGTCCGACGCGAAACCATACTTCGTGCGTGCAAATGGCCGTCTGACTGTAACATCNCCGGGAACAGGCTCGCGAGCACAGGCGATGTCACGGCACCTGAAACCCATGTACGTACTGTTCCGCTTTCCCTCGCTCGCATTCGTGCTGACGCGTCAGCAAAGATTCGTGGCATTCATCCCTCAACGAAATCTCCGCAGCCGACATCCCAAACCCACAGAGCTCGACAAGAATTCATTCCAGAGAGTTCGCTCGTTCCCCCACTTTCGCCATTGTGGAGAGCCGTCTTCCATGACCGCACGATGTCGGCATGATGCAGACATCCGTGCCGATGTGATGCTCGCGACGCCCTCCCGCTCGGGTCCGTGCCCCAAATTTGTGCCGTCCGAGAGCAACGTCTGTGTTGCATTACTCAACGGGACCCGGCGCTCTTTTTGGACCGACCCGGTTCCTGCATGTGTCACGCAAAAACGGCATGAAACACGGAAGAACGGGATGCTCGACGTGCCTCGGCTGCGGGCCTCGCTTGGCTCTGAACGCGTTTCCCGAAAGTGCACACAGAACGATTGCTGGTATGCCTGGCAGACCTTGACCGTCCTCACTGGTGTGAGCCTGGTCTCATGTCGACAGGTTAACTGAGCTCTCTGAGAGCGAAGCAGATTCACTCCAGAGAGCTCGCTCGTTCTCTACCTCGTGGCATCGCTTCTCCAACTGTAACTCATACCGCTTAACTTCTAGCCGTGATCCACGAATACCGAGCCCTTTGGCCAGTCTCTCGTTACGTGGAGAGCCTGGCATTGTTCAGCCTGCGAAGCCGCACGAGCACCCTCGCTTTCGTACTCTAGATGTTGAGAATACCACGATCCACTTGGTTGATCTAAAAAAATTGGCCCCGCTCTGGTCCCACACAGTGCATGTGGCCTGTGTGCTGTTGAATTTTGCACATGTGTCGGCAGCTCGATCCATCGAGCGCAAGTATGCTGTAAGGCCGTGTTGTCGCCTAGCTGCAATGTCGGGCATGCTGCTGACATGTTCTGGGAGTTCCTGCATTGACAGCTGCTGTTGCTTGCGCAGGCATGGATGCATGGACACTACGATCTCGGGGCTCAGCTGATTTTGACTGGTCACTCGGACGATACCTTGCGTATCCCACAGACATCAGTCGGTAGGCAATCTCTCGCCAGTGCTGTTAGACACAGGTTCCGAACTCAAGGATTTCATTGATGGTTGATCAGGTGAAGGGCCAATATGGCAAATTAGTGCGCGGTAACGAAAGATGGAGCTATGTATGTACAGACTTGACACATCGGAGGTCTCCGATCCCAACACGCACACACCGTAATCAGCCCCTTGAAACACTGAGGATAATCTTTCCAGGCTCTCCGGTGAAACAGCATCCCTGTCAGCTNTGNCNTGCTNAGANTNNTCTNANNGNAATCTNATNNNANNNNATTTACGGCTGAATTTCTCAGTGACTGATGAATGCCTGTTGTCTGAATTTATTCTCAAACTCAGTCTGCATTTTATCTCAAAATTCAGATATCTTAGAATGTTGAGCTTGAGATGGCCCTNGGGACTGGACTGAAATTTCANGCAGGAAATGTCCAGAGGANGGTTCACACCGTACTGTTGATGGAGCAGAAATTGATCGCAGTGTTTCGAAGGANTTGGCGAGACAAGACTAANTTCCTGTGTGTCATGTCAGCACAGAATCGAGCCAATTCATTCAACACCTAGCCGTTGATCAGTTATTTTGGTGGTGCTTGACGACGCGGCAGAATTGGACGGCATTGGGGTGCCAATTCCCGGTGCGAAGAGCACCTCCCGTTTCCTGTCCAAAAAATCCATTTACNTACCTCTCTCTTCTAGGACCCCTTGATGTGTATGTAGGGCAGACAATACAGTCAGTAGCAGCCNGTNNCAATGTGCAGATTGTCAGAAATAGATTCCGGACGCTGAATGCGAGTCGCGAGTACAGATTGCTCGATATGGATGCAGGATCAAGTCANGTCGCTGCGCCGTCTCTGAGTCGAGTTGCTATCCTATGTAGAATCACAACTCATGCTATTTACTTCTGCGTCGTATTATCCGGACTGTTGACCGCAACTGTGATAAGCTCTGCAAGGTTTCATAAAGTCATTATTAGGACATAATTTGAAGTTACTGGAAACGAACGCCGTCAACCTGATCTTTCGCATATCGCAATCTCGGGTTCTCACTGTTCTCATATTGATCTATACCCATGCTCCTTGACAAGAATTTTGGCAATCTGAAGATAAACCTTCTCAATCTGGTAAGCATGCTCAAACAAAGCTTTTTATTCTATCTAATGTCGAACTGTATGTACCGAGGGAATTCTCGCAAGGGAGAAAGTACGAAGGCCAAGTACAAATCAGAAAGCTAGCAATGAAACAATGCGACCAGATGTCGGAAGGCAAGAATCCACACGTAACGGTGCAAGGGATCGGAAGATTGCGACGGGGATCAGGGCTCCGGAACGAGGCGCGGAGGAAGAGGTATTCCTCCGTGCGCGTCCATATAACCCTGATCCCCGAGGGCTTCCTCTGTCCTTCTGCTTCACCCCCCACCTGCTCGCATCTTACTGTTGACAGTGCCATCGCTAATGCAGCACTCGTGGTATGCAGTAGCGTTTCTTTCCGTTGACATTCTTGTGCTTACGTTTGCCATAGCGGGCGAAAATCGGTCATTTTACTGAGAACAGCAAGCAGGAAGGCGACGCGCAAGTCATCGTCACCGACGACAGGCGAATGATGACATTAAGCAGGATGCGGGCATTGTTGCGGACGGTGGTGCATTTTCGGCTATGAGGAGCATGCATCCTCAAACCGGTACGTCTGTTGATTTCATCAGCTTTGTCGTGCAGTACTCACCGAATCATGCAGAAACGGGCAAGTACACCGCCAATTTTGTAAGGCCCGGTATTCCGGCCAGCAGCGACTGCACGCAGACAGCAGCTGTCCGGAAACAGCCATCGACGGTACTCCATCGGTGCTGCCTGGAGCCTAGAGTACGCCCGTGTTGAACATAAGATGTCTAGTATCTGTGCTGGTAAGCTGTTTCCAGCATCGTGAGCCGTGTCGCTTCGGGACTCACCTGGGTCTCCGAAATCCAGGTCGCTGTCAATGTTTCGAGCCCCGCGGGGAGCAGCCCTTACGCACACACAGCAACTCATCGTGGCCAGCGTCAACGGCCCTCTGTCCATGCTGGCGTTGTGCACATGGCACCGGGCCCAACCCAGTGTGCTGACAGCGCTCGCACACGCCGTCTGTAACCACCTGAACGCAGGAAAGAGTGAGGTATCCTACTGTTCGCAGAGCTAAATTCTGTATTCACCTAGCCGCCCAGGATGCTCATTTCGCGTCACTGATTTTCCAGGATCCAATGGCCCGTGCCCAGCGACCTACAGGCCCAGAGGACAAGGCCTTCGAAGCTTGCATCGACAGTTCTCATTGTTCCTCACCTCTCGCCTGCGTACTTCGGGCCTGCGGGTCGCGCGAGACAGCGACGCGTGTTTTGCGCCCTAGGAAGTTGTCGACTTCGGTGATTAGCCGAAAAACGTCGAGGCTCACCTGGACTCCCACAATCTCAGCTCTTTGTTCACGAAGTTTCGAAGCCCGCGCCCAGCGGCCTTCACGCCCGTAGGACAAGGTCTTCGAGGTTCGCGTTGACGGAAACCGTCGATGCGCACGTCGCATCTGCGTACTTCGGGTGCAGCCCGACGTACGATTTCCTGCGTGTCGTGCAAAACACATGTGCTCTGCATGCTGGTGAGTCCTTTGTATTACCCGAAGCTTGTTGGGACTTACCCGAGCTCCCAGAATATCCCTTTATTCCACCGACTGTCCAAGTTTCAGAGGCCCGCGCAAAGGGCGGCCAACGGTTCTTCAAATCCCGTACCACGCGAGGACAACGTGGACAGCGCTTCTCGATGAAGTCTAGGCCGCCGAAGAGACACTTCTTCGTTGTCGACGTCAGTGGGCGTCCGTTGACGTCGAGGCGCCGCCTGCGAGTTATCACAGCAGGCATGCACGGGCCACGATGTCGGCTGCGTGGGTCAGCGCGCCGTCCTTAGCGTTCGCGTTGCGGACACAGCACGAGGCAGCTCGGCGCAGCGCGTAGCACCCGCACACACCGTCTGCAGTCATCTGATGGAAGAAAAGAGTGAGTAATCGTGCCATTCACAAAGCTAAACTCTATACTCACACAAGCGCCCAGGAGGCCCATTTTGCGTCACCATTTCTCCAAGGTCCAAAGGCCCGCGCCGAGCGGCGAGCATGTTCATAGGTTAATTGTTCGAAGTCAGCGTCGACGCTGACGTCGCGTGCGTGCTGGAGCCGGGCGAAGCCCGGCGACGTATCCTTCGAATGTTTGGAGGTGTTCTGCGTGCGCGCGAGACTTTCTCGTGAGTCTTTCGCATCGAAATTAGCTGACTGAGATCTGGACTCATGATCAGCAATTTTCGTCCCTGTTTTCCCGAGGCAAGTGCCCCGCGGCAGCGGCGAGCTCGTCAATAGATCAAGCACTCGTGGTTGGCGTCGACGATTCGTCGATGCCGACATCGTGCGCGGGAGCCGGGCGCAGCCCGACGACCCCTTAGCGTCCCGGATTTCGCTTTAGGACGTTGTGGGACATGCTTGTTCTCTTCCTGTGAGTTTTATGTCTGTAAAATAGCCGAGCGAGATGAGAACTTACCAGGCTGTCAGAAAGGTCATTTCTGGTCGCCTTTTTTCCAGGATTCAAAGGCCCGCGCCGAGCGGCGAGCGCGTCCATAGGGCAATCATTCGAAGTCAGCATCGACCTTTGGTCGATGCTGACAGACTGCGCGGGAGCTGGGCGTAGCCCAACGATGGCTCTCGGCGTGTGGTGGCTTCATTCGCGTTGCACTGAGGTTTCTGGGCTGTAGGATGCATTCCTGTGAGTTTATTGCAGTCTGATTAGCCGAACGAAAGTAGGACTCACCAGGCCCTTCTAAAAGGCAGGTTTCAGTGCTTTTTTTTTTTCCAGAATCCGATGGCCCGCGCCGAGCGGCGACCGTCTCCATAGGAGAAGATCTTCGTTATTCGCGTCGACGGTTTCCGTCGACGCTCACGGCCTGCCTGCATGCTTGGGGCGCAGCCCGATGTATGCCTCAGCTGTGCGCGTTGCAGACACCCCCGATGCCTGGCCTTTGTCTATGCTGACGGACTACGCGGGAGTCGGGCGCAGCCCGGCGACCTCTCCTGGTTTGCGGTGACTTTATTCACGTCGTGCTGAGGCATTCTCGGGCCTGTAGGGTGGATTATTGTGAGTTTATTGCACCATATTAGCTGAGCGAAGACGGGACTCACCAGGCCCTCCGAAAGGTGCTTTTCAGTGCCTTTTTTCCAGGATCCGATGGCCCGCGCCGAGCGGCGACCGCGTCCCTAGGACAAGACAGTCGAAGTTCGCGTCGACGGTTTCCCGTCGATGCTCACGTCCTGCTTGCGTACGTCGGGCGCAGCCCGATGTACGCATCAGCCTTGTTGGCATGACAAATGCTGCCGCCCTGCTGGGCGCAACGCCAGCTTGCGTTTCGTGTCGCAGTCTACCAGGGCTCGCATATTCGGACGAGCTCCGGACGACATGCCTGTTGCAATGTATCGACGGTGGTCGCGCGTGTCTACGAACTGGCTGGACCTCGAAACTGCCATACCCATGTCGCTTCCGCAGCCTCTGTCGTGTTCCCGTCGCCTTCACCTCTCTAAACCTCAACACCGCCATTGCTGCCAGATAGCTCCACGCTCTCGCGCCCCGCGCCCTCGGCCTTGCTCCCGTATTCACCGAGNGAAACGAGCGCTGCATCCATGACGCACTCTCGTGACGTCGCGCTTCACGTCATGTGCGTCCTCTGGGTCTTGGGGCAGCGACCCGCAGATCCCGCCGCACGAGGCTTCGCGGACGCCTCACGCACCACCGCGATAAGCCGATCACTCCCACGCGAGCACCGCCGACGCCGCCCTGTCTCGCGCACGCCTTCCCTCGGCTCCGTCCCTGCATCGCAGCCCGCCCCATTCTGGCATCGGCGACGTCGCGCGGCTCGTAGAACAGCGCCGCGCGCGTGGACCTCGACCGCGAGAGCCTTGCTGTGACGGCGCGCAGGCCCTCCGTCTGGATGACCGGAGCGGNTTGTAGCGGGCCCGGTGAGTAGCCGTAGACCGCGGCTCATAGCGATGCAAGCGGACTGACCATGATGATGCGACAGGCGGAAATGCATCGCATCATAGTCAACGAACGCGCTCGCAGCCCGACGTGGAGGCGGGTGCGCCAGCTCATGGCAGTGCCGGGACAGATGTAAGTTCAGGGCTTGCGTGAAGACGACGCGTGGGACGTGCTCACGGGATGTGTGCAGAATTACGAGCACACTCGTGCATCCTTTTAACCTGCTCGCCGCTCGCGTGGATGCATGGATAGCCGCTCTGCGCAATGGCGAGTTTCTGCGAGATCGGGTGGGTGCTCGCAAAACCTCGACTAACTACATCACCGACTGACTGATCGGCGCGCGAAAGCGTATCGCAGACCCCATGTCACGTCTCTAGGGGTCAGCGAGGCGCGTGGCTGGAGAAGGCGAAGGCAGTGAGGTTAGAGCTTGCGTGAATACGATGCATGGGTCGTACTCACAGGATGTTTGCAGGATTACGAGCACGTTTGTGCAGACGAATAAATGGCCGATCTGTACAGCGAGCGATGTTCAGGAAGGAGCGATCAGTGCATATCGGCAGCGCAAGCATGCCAGCACTCACATGCAGTCCGTGGCGTACGGCGAGCCCATGTTGTCTGCTACAGGACGGCAGAATCAGCGACCAACGAGACAAGATGGACGACGCGATGGAACATACGGTGCTCGCAGCGCTCGACGTCGAGGCGCTTTCGGCCCCGTAAACCTGCTTTTGTGATGTTCGGATAGGCGGTAAGCAACGAGGAAACAGTGTGAAACCTACGACGTTCGTTGTGTCCTCCATCGGCAGACGAGGCGAGACAAGTACGCACACGACGTGGCCTCAAGCCTCTGAACTTGAGCGCCGTCGAGGACGGATGGTGGGATGGTGACCGAAATGAATGGAAAGGACGGGAAATACGAGACGGAGATGGAAGAGCCCGCGGACAACGGTAAGTATGGCGCGTTATCATCTCCGTCCGTGTGCTTTCTCACCACGCAGAATCAGACCGCCAACGGAACCAGGGCTGGCACGATTTTCGTAGTGTACGGCCCAACTGGTCATCCCGGGTTCCGTGTCCACCGCCTCGCCTGTACGCGGTGTATTCTCCGCTCCCGCGCCCGCACGATCGGACTACGCGGTGTCACGGCATCGAGGAACAGGGTGCGAATTAAACCGCACAACGAGGGGATGGTTCCGCGGAGACGGTGCGTTTCTGCGTTTCACTGGAGCCTCGCCCTTTGCATCGAGTCGCCGTGTCCGGTCTGCCCTTGGCCCATTCAATGTGTCTGCATCAGCATTTTTGCAGCCGATGCTGCAGTGTTCTACCTGCGAAGATGACGGCGGAGAAGTACCCACTCCGTATGATGGGATGACGAACGACATCCAATGCAGACGGACGTTCGGCGCTAAGTACGACGACTAATCCCAGTATTAGCTCCTGTAGCGCAGACTTTCTTATGCTCGTTCGGGTATGCTTTCCAGAGACACGGGCGCCGTCGTACTTGGCAATGCATGTATGTGCTCGAGCTGATTTTATCGCATACTAACTTCACTAAGATATTGGCCTCTGCGTGATCCCATGTAGCTGAGCATTCTTCATTGTCTGGATCTGCCGTCGTTACTAGCCTTCTGGTGAGAATTCCTCCGAAGATTTGCTTAGAGACAGAACCCAGAGTGCTCGAACTGAACATGAGCAGATCTGTCTGTCCTCTCCTTCGCCTCCAAATCAGTCCTCATTGCCAGATAACTACAGCCGCAGTCACCGATCACTTGAAACAGACCTTGAAGCATAGTCATTTACCCTGCGATACAATAATTCAAGCGATGAGCTGTCTGCCGCAGTCATCAACGGAGAAGTTCGTGTGAACTTCACTTGCATGAGGCACTATCTGCTCGCTTGTTAGCTCCATCTGCCGGTGCCCGCATTAATAATAAGGCTTTGTACGCAATTTTAGCAGGTCAGCCTTTCCAGTTAAAATGATGGTGTATGAGGAGCAAGGATAGATGTGCCTTTGGGTTCTGCACAAAACATCCAATTGCTCTTACACTCCGAAATCATCTCCCAATTGTGCAAAGGCCATGTCCAATCTATGTGCGTAATTTTATGTTATCTCCATCAATATGTGATATCCGCTTTGAGACTAACTATGACACTTAGCGCAGTATCAGTTGCGGCGCATCAGACTCCGCACCAAGCTTCGAGGGCTAATCCAAGCCTTCCTCGGTGCGCACATCTGCATAGTCTCTTGTCATCGAGGACTTGACTTCTGACCTTCTGCTTATAGAGAATGTCACCGGAGATCCTGACGTCACCATGGCGTGGGCAAATTACTGGGAGAAGATTGTTGTTGGGTATTGTGTCGACATCATTGGATGGAGGGCAGGTGTGCCATTCAAGGACTTCAGTACGAACTCCATGCCGCCTTGGCGGTTGGAGCTTCTGATCCAGGATTGGGAGTCGGGCCGCACGTACTTCAAGCGGCTTAGTGACGAAGAATATACAGAGCGGAGGCTGCAGCGTCAGGCTCAGATTGATGCAGGCGAGATTGAATGGAAGCGAAAGAGGCTGAAGCGGGTGGATTCAGGCGAGAGCCGCCCGCAAGCCCAGATTGGCCCTGATGGTGGAAAGCGCCGGTTTCGCTATCGTGTTACAAAGACACCGGCTTATGTCCGGTGCTGAGTTCTGTAGGATTTTTGTTACACGCAGATAAAGCTATTTTGTCGCAGAATGGGATGGAGAGGGCACAAGACAAGTAGTATAGATTCCAAAATCATATTTTGTAGGGCCATTGACAATTTACAAACAATGTGTAATTGGAATGAGAGAATTACGGGACACAGAGACGTGAGAACGGACACGTCGGACGGAAATGGACATGGAGAAGCAATTCTTCCTCCGTCATGATGCCCGTCTCTGTCTTTTACTTTATAGACCCTCCCCGTTTCAAAATTTCCTGCATCATTTTGACCCCCTTTTGTCCGCTCCATGTTTAATCTTCATTCTCCCAATTGCCCGGCTGTATGATCCTTCTTTACCACTTCCACTATTGGTACGCACCGACTCTCGAAGAGCACCTCTCTCCCATAAAGTTCAGATTTTGTTTCAAGCAGTGGTGCATGCACAATTGCAATAGCAATGTCAACTGCGGACGTCGTACTGCACAACTTTGCATTCCTTAGTGAGTGTTCTCGCCGTCAAATAGCCCGCCCACTTGAGTACTCACTTCGACCCTCTATAAGCATTTCTTGGTCCAAAATCGCGAGTTCAAGCCTCATGGAAAGCAGCGATGGGCTTCCGTAGCATACAACTTGTGCTGATGGCGACAGCAATGGCGAGCTGCGGTCGATGCCACTGGGCGCTGGGCACATCCCGGTGCGTGACTCTGCATTTGCTAGTGAATGCTCTCGCCATCGATTCACCGACTTGAATTTGTGCTCACTTGTCTCTCAGAACACACGGTCGTTCACGCACACAATTTAAAGTTTCCT
Source organism: Hericium alpestre (assembly GCA_004681135.1). Lineage (NCBI taxonomy): Eukaryota > Fungi > Basidiomycota > Agaricomycetes > Russulales > Hericiaceae > Hericium > Hericium alpestre. The sequence goes on along the minus strand of SFCI01000509.1, from coordinate 2,894 downwards.
GGTTGACATCGTGAGTTGATTGATATCCGTTTGCAATTTACTTACTTAAGCGCCCAAAAGCCAGGTTACTTGAACCCGTTTTTCTGGGATTCGGGCCCTGCGGCGAGCTGCGGGCATATCCTTAGGGTATGTCTTCGGGTCCAGTGTTGACGGATCTCTGTCAATGACGATGTGCGCACTGGAGCTGGGCGAAGCCCAGCGATCTGCTTCGTTTGCAGACGTCGTGATTTGCACGGGCAGGGGTTCTGGGAGGCCTGCGGAACATTCTAGTAAGTTTGCCGACGTAAAATTAGTGGATCAAAATGGTTCTCATCATACGCTTAGGTTCGCCTCGCAGGAAGCGGGGACCACGCCCTAGGCCAAACATTCAAAGTTGATGATCTGTCGCACAGCTCTACGTGTTTCTGGATGTCTACTACAATTTCAGTAAGTCTTTTGTACGAGAATCAGGCGAGACGAATCCAAGCTCACCTCACGTGAAGTTGTCGAAGATTAGAATTTTGCGTCCAAAATTCTGACATCCAGTCTCCCGCAGTGGGCGAGAATATCGAGCATAAGCAGAAATGCATGGATGATTCCGCAGACATCGAGAAGCGCTAGTTCACGCCGTCCTCGGTCCCAAGAAGAACATTTTCTCGATCAAGCGTGACAACCTCGCATTGTACATCAAGGCGAACTCCACTGCGGACTGCATGGTCCTCGTCGGCGCTGGCGGTGTTGACCAGTCTGAGCTCGTCGAGGCCATCAAGAAGTCCCTTCTCCACTCTCCTCATCTCCACTCTCCTCATTCCCCTATGCCGGCTCGCACACCCGAAGACCGAGTTCGTTGGCTCGGAGGTGCGGATCCGCGACGACAACATCCAGATCGTGAAGATCGCTGTCGCTGTCGAGTGCGTCGACTGGTCCCCGCTGGGATACTTCCTGATGCGGTCGATCTTCGGCATCTGGGACACCGCGCGCGTGGCTGCGCTCCTCGCGCCTCTCGCACATCATCTCCGAGAACAATCTCGCCAACAGCTTCATGTCCTTCTCCATGTCCTCCTCCAACACCGGGCTCTGGGGCATCTATCTCGTCTCGGAGAACCTCGTGAACCTGGATGACCTCATGCACTTCACGCTGCAGGAATGAACGCGCATGGGCGTCGACCCCACGAGCACGGAGGTGGAGCGCGCGAAGAGCCAGCTCAAGGCGAGCCTGCTGCTCGGCCTCGACGGCACAGCTGCCATTGCAGCAGACATTCGCCACCAGCTTGTGACCAGCCACGAGTGACGGGTGTCGATATCGAGCAGGCAGCGCTGATGGTCCGGCCTTCGTCCGAGTCAATCTGAACGGGTCGCTGGCGATGTGCGGGCTCGAGCAGGGCAAANCCTGACTGATATGGTATGTGTTTTGGGAGGTCTGCGAAACATTCTTGTGAGTCTGTGGTTGTCAAATTAACCGAACCAAAATGGAACTCACTGTTCCACTCCAATCGTCAGTTTTTCTTTGAGAATCCGACGCCCCACGGCCAGGGCCACCGTGTCCTACAACAAATGGTCGAAGTCGATGATCTGCATGCCAGAGCAGGGCGGGGCAACCCAATGAGTTTCCCAACTATATTCTACGGGTTTCGTGAGTCCTTCGCATGATCATTCGCCGAGATAAATTGATTCTCACCTGAAGTCCTCGATAACTAGAAATTTCGCGCCCGAAATTCCGAGATCCAGGCCCCCGCGGCGAGCGGAAACGTCAAGATGGTGGACAAACCCTTCGAACTCGACATCAGCGGAGGACATGAGGCGTGATCTAAAGGGTGGTGAGTCCATCATTCGAGTCTTGCTGAAGTAGGGGCTTACTTGCATGCAGCCTTTAGCATATCTGGTTTTCTTGCATCACCTCTTTTCGATCCCACGTCACGCGGGGAACGGAAAGCCGCAATCCTTAAAAGACGTCGACATCGTCTGGCGACACGGCCTCGCAGTAAGTCGTCATGCATGTCGAACTTTTCTGAACCATCTTACATTCTGATCCTACAAATACAACCTGCCACAGCGAACTATCGAAATGTCTCACACAGAGAGCGACAAGGCGCTGCGCGCAGGCCACCGGCACTTCGCGATCCCCAACCTGAAGATCTCGACGATCCCCAGCCGCTCGCGCCTCACATCAGATCCCAATGGGAGAGACTCGGGGCGAGCGGCGAGTGGATCGCTGACATCCCAGTCGGGGGAGCGAAGCTGGGCATCAGCGTGCGCAAGCGAGCGCCGGTTTTTCGTGAGTACTGCTTCGAGGACCCGAGCTCACCTTGCTATCCTGTAACGCACGTTGCCTCGCGCACGGAGCTGAACTGCGCCCGTCACGAGAGGAGGCAAGATGCGGCGGCGTCGCTGCATTCTAGTTTTCCGACCCGTCGCATGTCCTCCTCCGTCCCCATCCAAGTCCCCTTTCTGCACACCGAGCCGATCCTTGATCATCGTCTCGAATCCTTCTTTGTGCACGCAGATACACTGCGGAGGTCGAGAGACGGCGTTGGGAAGGGGTTGGAAAAAAGCGGTGATGGGAACAACGCAGGCTGCGGCATGGCGTGGCGTCTGCGTTGAAAAGGGACTTTCCGTCTTCGTCATTTCATTGCCTCTTCGCCATTGCGCCAGCGATGACTTCTGGGTTTGACACCCATAGTGTGTGTCCACGTTCGGGATCTGGCCTCGCTGCCCACAGTGCCTTGAGACTCTGCGCCGTGCCCGGAAGCTGCATAGGAGGCGATCTTGCGCCAGAGCCCGGAAGCGACGAGACCGAACTCAATCGAACTGGCCAGTTGCGGCAGTCCCCGGCCCAAGGGCAGTAAATCTATGAGAACGACAGTCTTTCACCTTTGTCCTCGGTACGTTCGAACTCCCCCCACAGTCGTACCACA
>SFCI01000508.1:0-20061 GCA_004681135.1 Hericium alpestre | reverse complement strand
AGCGAGCGATTCATCTCGGGGGCGCGCGAAGAGGAAGACATCGGACTTCATTAAGCTCGGCCTGTGGACCCTTACTTCGCGTTCGTTACTGCTTCATACGGACCTGCCGATTGCTTTGTTTGCCTGACATAGACAAATTGTATGTGTGTACAGTAAGAAAGCGGCATGTACGACGAGGTGCGTGGTGGGAATGGGCCCGTTTGCGCATTGCCTGTTGGGATCCACGGTGGCCCGCGACACGGCGCGCACGTTCCTTCGTGGAATGAATGTGTGCGAGGAGCTAGCAGCTGCGGCGATACCCCCCTCGCGCCGTCACAAAGCGTCGCACGGCCATACGCGGCGGGCATGCTGCCGCGTCGAGCCGTGTAAAGGCAGATTGACAAGGCAGCCGTCCATCGATGGACGTCGCGCCCACGATCGATAGCCCGCCACGCGGCGGGGCGCGCCTGCCTTTGCGGGCGACGGCATCAGGCGAGAGGAGCACGCCAACGCCGATCAGCCGCGTATCAGACGTTCTGTTGGCCGTTCCACGGGCGTCCGTGCGCGAGCCCCCGCACCAGCCACGCCACCCACATGTGCCGTGATGTGGATGGATAAACGCCGTACCCGCGCCTTGGCGCCGCCGTTTACCTCGGCTTCTCGGGCTCCCGCCGGAGCGACATCGACCCACTCGCCGCGCGCGCCACTCGTGTCCGTCTTGATTTCCCTCGACACAAGTTACCTACAGCCCGGCCCTTCGTAGCCCATCCCTATGCGCACAGCAGAATCATGTCTATCGGGGGTATGTATCGTATACGCACATGCACAGGAATCGGGCCTCGGGTCGTACACAAGTATACAGGGCAAGCACAGGGGATATCGGGCGTACTCGAAAGTAGCTAGCAGAATGCAGGCAACGTAACATCACAGCGGAACCAATAGAAGCAGGAGCCATCCGAGCATGGGGAAACGCAGCAAGAGAGCAAAGGGGTGACAACACAAAGGGACATACGGACAAAAAAAAACCAGGGAACAGGGTCCGACCGCGATATGGGGACTGCGGCCTGTACACTTTTCGAGCCGCGGCGAACACGGCTGCTCTTCTAGGCGTCTCTTCCTGCGGTCTTGGACGGGTATTGCGAAACATGCTCGTTCATCGGGAGGAAGCCAAAGTCCGGCGTGACTGGTTGTTCAAGCTGGAGTCAGTGAAGCCGTACTTGTGGTGAGCATGCGGACCGGGAGCCAGATAAACGAAGGGAGGAAATGGGACGGGGGGTTTCACGAATGCAAATACTCACAACGATGGATGTCCGTCTCGCCAAAGTTGTCCGTCACCGGCGGGGTGTGCGCCTGAGAGGACGACGTTTGAGACGCAGCCGACAACGAGCTCGCAGACGTCGAAGGTCGCACTGACCGGCTGTTCCAACTCCCGTCAATCGTATCCAGGCCGCCCGGAGTGCCCACCCCGACGCCGCTCCCCGGCGCACCGTATGCAAATTCCGACTGCGACGGCGCAAAATTGCCGTAGTTGTCCACGGTCGGGAGCTGGATCATGCTACGCGAGCGATGCATGCTGTGGTCGTCAGGCGGAGGCTGTGGCGACGAGGACGGCCGTTCGCCGACGTGCTGTTCGTACGCGGAGGGGTACGGATTCATCGCTTGGCTGTGGCGGCGCTGTCGCCGGATGCTCAAAGAGCCGGATGATGTGGAGTAGTCTCCCTTTGACGACGGGGGTCGAGACGATGTCGGTGTCAATGGGCGGGGATGGCCCGAACCGGGGCGAGAATAATCATGCGAATAATGATGCGCGTTGCCATCCTCGTAAGTCAAGGATGAAATGGACGAGACCGAATAGCCCGTGGCAGGGCGGCTATCGGGCGAGAGCGACGAGGCGCTGTGCTGCATAGACACCGACGAAATCGAGGACGGGTATGAGGTATTGATCGTCGGGCGTGCAGGGGGGTATCCGGAGCTGGGTGGGTTGAGGAGCGACGAGAGGCTGCCCGAATGCGAGCTGCTGCCGCTGCTGACAGGCGAGAACGACCACTGGTTTTGCTCCTGGTATGCGGGGTATTGGGAGCTGGAGAGGCCCGAGTTGGAGTAGGGCATGGAGCTAAATCCAGGCGTGGATGCGGTATCTTCGGATGGGGATATCGGGTGCAGCGCGTGCGGGGAATGATTGTACATGCCGTGGGAACCCATGGGAGGGTCGGACGGGACGGTGAGCGGAGGAAGGGCGGATCGAGGGTATCCGCCTGCCCAGCCTGGTGCGCCGGGCTGGGAGAGGGGGCCATTGTAGGAGCCGGGTGCGGAGAAGCCCCGTGCGCGGCCGCCTTTGGGCGAGGTCGTCAGGTCGAGACCCGCATGGACGGAGTAGGGGACAGTACCNAGGCCCACAGCGCTGCGCGGGGGCGGGATGTTCGGGTGCTGCTGCTCGGCCTCGGGACGCTTCCTGGGCTTGGGAAGACGCGGTGGCACGCGCCGTTTGAAATTGGCGACGACATCAGCGGGGGAGTGGCGGTTGAGGGTCGGGTGGGCTGTATAACGATGTTAGGGTGGAACGACACGTGGGCAGGGAAGACTGACACCAGGTGGATGCGTCGGGATCGTCGATGGCGGGGTCGACGTTGCGGAGATTGACCTTGCGCATGAATCCATAGATCTGCGGAGAAGCGTCAGCGGGGAGCAGGAGGAAGGGAAGGAGGGCTGACGTTTAATTGCCGGGAGAAGCTGGCGAATCTCGATTGGCGGTATATGGACGGGAGGACATGAAGGGCGAGCTGCTCTGGCCGCTCGACGATGATATGCTCGCCTGCAGGGTCCCAGCGGATCATGTGGTGGTTTTCAGAGCGTTCGAGGAGGCTGGATGGATGTCAGAAATGAGGCGACGATCGTAGAAAAGGACGCACGCGTAGAGCTTGGTGAGGAACGTGGCCTGGGGCTTGCTGTCCGACTTGGGCTGCTGGGGCGGGTCAGACTTGGGCGGGGACTGGGGGCGTAGAGTCATCGGGGGACGAGGAGGAGGACTGGGAGGGCAGCGGGTAGTACTGGTTGTCCGGGGGGCGGTGGTAGGAAGACTGGCGGGCCGGATACGCTGACGACTGTGGGTAGATGTCGGCCATGGGCTCGTCAAAGTGGGCGGGGCGAAGAGACGGAATGGTGACAGCGTTGACGGCGAAGGCGGATAGTCGAGCTATAAGAGAAAGAAGACGCGAAGGCGGCGAATCTGGGCAGGGAATCTTCTTGAGATATACAACACCGGCGCGTAATCCAACCTCGCCGCCTAAATATAAACAACAGACGGTGGAGAAACGCGCCTCTGCCGAATCCACGTAAACGGTCTCTCCCCGTGATCTGCCTCGGCGCCGAGGTCGCGAACTACTTCCTCCGTACGCACTCCTTAGCTGGACTGGCTCGGAAACTCACGAGCAGCGCACATGCCCCCGGCTCGTGTGCGTCCACGGTCCCCCGCCCTTCGCCCTCTCACAAACAAGGTTTCATCTTGGTCAACAATCCTAAATACCCGACCGTCCCATTCCAGACAGAACGCCTGATCGAACATCCCTTCTCCCCCAAATCTGCGATTCACTGCTGACTCAGATGCCCAGATCCATCGCACTTCATCGACGCCTCGCGCTACCAGCCCGCTCCTCCCACCGAGTCCATTCCACCCATCATATCACCCTGCGCTGATTCCCCGTCCGCACCTGTTCCATGAGAACACCCCTGCCATTTCCAGCCACCTCGCTCCCTTCGGCGCTACGCGTTCATTTACTCCCGCCCTATATCCATATCCGGCCTCCACGCTCATTGGCCCCCACGCGATCGCCACTTTTCCGGGATGCCGTTAACTGACGACAGCCTGCGCGACAGCCCCGCCCCTGGGGTCCCACCGGTCAAGTCCATATCATGACGGGATGGCGTAATTTTTTCTGCCTCGCTCGCGTGGCCCTGCCCCGATCCGGAGATTGCCACCCACCACGCGTTCACCGACGCCGGCGGCCCGTGCCCCGGCGCTTGGCGCGCCGTTTCTCCTCGACCGCTTCTCGCCTTCTCGATCCGCGCAGGCGAGCCTCCCTTCGCGGGGCCACAAAACACGGAATCAATTTCGCTACTCCCCCATCAGCCCCGCGTGTCCACATAGAAATTGCAATTCAATGAGTCTCTACTAGTGTTGAATGAACGAAGGTATTCGAATCCGTCAGTAAAATATGCTGCAGAAAATTTTAAAGTAATGTCTAAATAATAATGCCGACTGTGGGGGTTCCATGTGTTGCAGAATGGTATGTATATGCGGAGCAGAGAGGATTCATAACGAATGCAGCGGTCGGTGAGGTACGAATGGTACAGTCAAGACCTGAACGAGAGCAATGAGGGGAATATGGAAGCAGACCATAGGTCCTTCCGAGAAACGCAGGCAGAGATGGAAGGCGAAGCAACGAGTCAATCCACGCCACCAGCAACCGGTATCTGGGTGAACGTCTTCCAACAAGGAATGAAAGCGACAGCGAGCGCAAATCTGCAGAAAAAGCATACGTCAAAGCATGGTACAAGGCCGCCCCGCTCAACAAAGTGAACGTGCAGCCGCCCTCGGCCTCCACAGGCACGCCCACTCCAGGCAACCAGATTCCTTCTGATAAGCAACGGTCGCCTGACTGGGGCATGGGCGCGAGGTACCTCGTTTTCGCTCAGTTGTCCCCGTCATGGTGCAGCGTCATGCTCGAGAATGCCCCGAACAGGTCCACCGCCTCCATGCCGTCGTCGACGCCAGGCGTTCCTGGCGTCTGCGGGACGCCAGCCCCCGCAACGCCTTTCAGGCTCGTGTTCTGCGACTCGAGGTGCAGTGATGTCGACTCCTCCATGCGGCGGAAGTTCACAGCGTCCACGCCGTTTGACGAAGCAGGGACAATCTACGCAGAAGAAGGGTCAACAACGCGTCGGAATTCGCGGGAAATGAAATGCGGTACGGCCCGCACAGCGCCGTCCCGAGCACGCGGATGTGCTGTGGAGTCTGATGCGGCATGACGGAGGCAGTGGGAAGCAAACGCACCGGTGGTTCTGTGTTTCTCAGGAGGCCCCAGTTGATCTTGGCGAACCACTTGTGCTGCTTGACCTCGCTCGCACCGCTTTTGCAGCCCAGCCGGGTATTCTCTTCTTTGTCGAGTAGCCGCATCACAGCATCCTTGCCGGAACTGCCACGTGGATCAGCACCTCTGTAACTCAAAACACGGCATGCCGCGTTCTGCATTGTGCTGACTCACTGTGTTACCTTCGGCGTCTCGCGGAACTGCACAGGGAGCGTCAGAATGTTGTTGAAGGTGTCATTACGCTCTCGGCCCTTAAACGGGGTTGTAGCGTACTGTGAGGCCGTTAGTGTAGTTCGGGGCGTCAGAGGACAATCACATACGATCATTTCATAGATGAGAATTCCAAGTGTCCACCAGTCCACAGCAGAGGTGTGGCCGGAGTTGCGGATGACCTCAGGAGCGATGTACTCTGCGCATGGAATCATCAGGGTCCGGACAGTGCAGCATGGCAGTTCTGCATACCTTCGGTACCCACAAATGAGTTCGTCCGGAAATCCGCCGTGCAGGATCTCGTATCGATCATAGGAATCTGATGGTCAAATGCAGAGGAGAGGGGTTGTCAGTAACGTATTGCACAGGAAGATTGGCGAACACGGACCCCATCTGGACCCGACTGATGGATTGTCGCTGGCCGTCCGCCGGAAACTCCAGACTGCTTAGCAAGATCGAAATCAGACAACATAATGTGGCCCGAATGATGCAACAGAATGTCTGCAGCGAAGGAGAAGGCTCCGTCAGAACACCACGCATGCTCAGCTGCTAAACACGCACTTTCTGGCTTGAGATCACGGTAAATGAAACCCATGAGGTGCAGGTATTCAAGCGCGGCAGTGACCTCCGCGGCATAAAATCGTGCCGCATCTTCGGACAGGCACTTCCCCGGCCGGCTTTGCAGAGCGCGGAAAAATTCGCCGCCCATGCAATATTCCATACAGAAGTACAGATACTCTTCGGACTGGAACGAGTGGTGCAAGGTGACGATAAACGGATGATTTGCACTGGCAAGGATCTCTTGCTCCGTGAGGGCGCGCTTGATCTTTTTCCGCTGAATCATCTCCTTCTTTGACAGCACTGGAGTTCATACGGAGTTTGAGCAGCCGCATGGCAGAACGCCACAACGCATCACACGAACCTTTCATAGCGAAGAGCTTGCCCGACTTCTTCTCCCGCACGAGGAACACTTTTCCGACATCTCCACGGCCGAGAAGCTTGATCTTCTGAAAGCTCGAGGGACCCACTTCAACCTACGGCGGGCGCACGCGATGACGTCGCGTCAGGGACGGCACACAGCAAGCAAAAGGACACGACGCACCGATCGGACCTTGATCGAGTTGCTCGAGTACGTCCGGCGGAACGCGACCTTCCCTGGCCCGTGTGCGGACTCGTCCACCTTTGGCAGCCCGGGCGTGCTCATGAAGCGCGGAGGCCGGCCCCTCGACGACGTCGACGACACGGTCTCAATCGAATTCGTCCCGCCCTCTGACGCGCTAAGCGACGTCGGCACACCCCCGACACCTAGCATAGGGTGGATCTCCGCCGGCGCAAGCAGCCCGTTCTTCGTCGTCGCGCCTGCGGACGGCTTTGAGCCCAGGTTGAATAGGCCCTTCGCATTCGGCGCGGACGCCACGCGCCGGAGGAAGCGGCTCGCTGATGCACTGACGTTGCGCGGAGATAGCGGGCCACCTGGGCGCGAGCCAGACGACGCGGACGAGGCGTCCTGGAACGAGCTGTGCACCGCACTCGCTGGTGGCTCGCGATGGCTGCGACCGAGGTTGCGCTGCTTCTCGGACTTGGTGCGCGATCGCGGGGGTTTGGAGGCGAGTGACGCGTCGGTGGACGTTTGCGACGAGGGGGCGGGCGTGATGGGGGTCACTTGCGACAGGTCATTGGAGCCGCTCGACTGGGTATTCGATGAATTATATGACGAGCGTTGATCCATTGACACGAAGGGACCTGGGGTAAGGGAGGGGTTGGAAGTTGTGGGCATGGTGGCTGGAAGCACCCCCGTGTCAAGCTTCAGACCGGTGCCGCTGCCGCTGACGAGCCTTTTGGACGACGAGTTTCCAATGCGAAAGACGGTCTTCCAGTTGTGCACGTTGGGGCTCGATGGCGCGGATGTGCCGCTGCGGCCGCCGCGAGGATAGTCTGGAGATGTGGTGGTAGTCTCGCCAGCGTTTTGCAAAGTTACGGATACGGGCATAGTGAAGCGGATGGTATCAAGAGAGAAGAAACGAATAAAAAGAAAGAAACCCAACCAAAGCTTGCAGTGCTGCGAGCAACAGGGAATGTCGCTGCAGAGGGAGATGTTGAGCGACGATGGCTTCGAGGCGTAGCGGGTGGGGATATTTCGAGTGTCCATCCAGCTACTAGCCCCGCTTATGTCATGCGGCAACACCCCATTTCCAATTCACACCAGCCTCGCTACTAATACTCTCTCCTCTCCCTCTCTATCCTCTGCTCATTATTTTATCGTCTCTCTTATGCCTTGTTCAGTAGGAGAATCACCTCTTGTTGCTGCAACAAGTCTCATTCTGTCTGCATATCTGGCCTGCACAACTTTGCGACAGTCACACGGCATGCGCTTCGCGACTGATGATATCACGCCTCGTCGGCTGTAAAGAATTCCCTATTGCCTACTTGTTGTCGCAAACCTTATTTACGGGGAACTACAGTCAGTACCCTGTCTCCCAATCGTCCTTATCCACGTTGAAGCTCGAAGGACGGTCTCTGACCGGCCTTGAATAGTCTGTCGAATGATTCGTTAACCTTTAGCCACCCAATCAATATCTGCTCCAGCATTTCCACCCAATGGGCGTGGCAACGACCTGGTTTAGCAAAATACTAACTATGTAGCTTGCCAATGATCAGCGCACCGTCTGGAACGAGAAACAAGGTGAACTCAATTATACAGGGCATAGGTACCTACCCTGTTTTGACGGCAAGTATGTATGGCAGCCTGACAAGTGAACTAGACCAAATAACGACATTGTAGTCACTCACTGGTATGTCTGTTTGCGCTCTACAGGCGACTCGGGGGCTCTTTGCGTACCAAACGTATATCATCATTGATAGCGTACTTCATCACACCATCGATGGCTCCCACACCACTTTTTGGACGGGCGTTTTGTTTGCGGTCGGGGCATCATCAAAGACTCCACGTGTGTCGTTTCGTCCAGCGACATCCTAGCAGCTTGATAGAACCGACGTCATCGGTCACAGGAGATTCAGCTTGATGCTTTCGTGCGACAATACGCAGGAAAACGCACCTCGGACGAAGTTGGCCGCCGCTCGTGTTTCCTATCAAAGCTGCTGGGTGTGAAACATGCTCCTTCCTGACCTGTATACGTCTGATGCAGAAATAGACAAGCGTCTACATGTCTGGCATGTTCGATCATATAACATGAACAGCCCTGGCGGAACACAGTTGCCCTACTTGTCTCTGGTCATCCGCTCGCGGAGGGCCGTCCATGGCGCTGAAGATAAGATGAGATCGCGCTCGGGCGCATCTAAGCCTACATTAAATCCACGTCCCTTCGGGCCGCGCGCCCCAGCACATCAGAATTTGCGTGCTGCAATCGCGCGCAAGCAGGATCTTCTTCAGCTGTTGATTTAGATGTCGCCGATCCCGATATCGACAACAGAGCACTGAAGCGGGTCCGATAAGCCTGGGACGCTCGCGTGCAAACAGCCTGGACCGTGACAGTCGGCGCCGACACAGCTGGCCACGCCCTGTTTCAGCGTGCTGATAATGTAGCTGAAAGTGTGTGTTCGGACTCACACCGTTGACTATATGAACATATCCCGCTGACATCATATGGAAGACAAAGTTCGCCAACAACGGGCAAGAGACGGATCTGTCTGGATGTTTACAAGTCGAAGCGTCCAGATTACGCCGAAGGAATCACAGAAGACCCACCGCTCTAAGGTCATCAGGACTCGCGAACCCACCCAGGGAAGAATGCGGCAACAGCCGCGCGCCACAGAACCCGAATATGAATAGGTGCTTCCCATGAGAAACGCCACAAAGTCGATGCCGGCATAGCGTCCATCGGTGGAGATGGAGAACGCGCGAAATCCGAGGACAACACACACAACACGCACGGTGAATAGCGGAGAGGTGCGGCAGCGGGCGGCAGATGACCCGTACTCAAGACAGACATAGTGTCATGCATAATGAGAGAAAGGCGTTGGTGTATTGCTTGAAATGTTATGCATGGCCTCCGAGGGATTGCTAAGTTCGCAGCAGCCGGCATGGCCTCCACGCGTCCAAGAAAGCCCGGCGGTAATGGTGCGCGAACGACGCATACGCGTAATAATGGAAATATGAGACTACTTGCCATAACGTATTGAGTCATTGGCTGCCCCGGAATGGTTGAAATGAGTATTATATGAGTTTGCGAGGATAGTGCCAGGGCTGACTAAACGAGGCGAGTGGAAGAAACGACCGGAGTCCGCACCTCCAGGATTCTAACACAAGCAAGCTGCCGAGGCAACATGTGCATGTATGCGTTCTGGGCTACTCTCCACTGAGCGTTTAAAATTACAGATAGTAAAAAACACGGACCATGCGGAACCGCGAGCGTCGGGACTGCGCGGCGCGTCGAGCGCGGAGAAAGCAGGAGCCAGCGGCGATATCTCGACCTATCTCGATCCCTTCTCGACCGAACGCAAACTTCTCTATCGCGAGTGGTGCGATACCGGCACCACTGTGATCAGAGAGATCGACTCGTCATCTTTCTCTCAAGGTCTGTCTATGTGAGACTATACCACTGCAGCCATCCACCGTGTTCGCAAATGGACATGACGGGTATGCAGGATGATAGAAAGCTGCGTGCATATTGCTTTCCAAAATCTGTGATGTCTGGATCTAGGGAAGACAGGCTAAAACAAATGATGGTGTTCAGCTGAGCAAGTCAAGCCCGACGCACCGACCGAACCGGAACACAATAAGCGCTAGTACTCCATGCGCTCTCAGCGCGACGACGTCAACGCAAGAGCGGTTGGCAAGGCCGTGGCATGCGACCAAGCGAAGGCAGCTGCTAAGATATTCGTCGAAAATTACGCGTACATCGGGAGCGTGCAGCAGGCGAATCATCGTGTGGAAGCGGAGAAGGAGGGCAAGACAGCTCGCGTATGGCGAATAGGTGAGCCCGAGGTCTACGGAATCTGACAAGCGGTCGAAGGGTGGAAAGTCAGCCGGTAGCTCTCCCGCAAGGAGTACGCACGGCCAGCTGGTTCCTGCTGTACCGATAGGGCTCAAATAGGGCCTCGCAGGGAAACCAATATATCATGCCCTGCTGAACTTCACCCTAGTGTCCCGACGTCCGGTTTTTGATCTTTTACCCCGTTCCTCATTTCACCTCAATCATTATCGGGCTTAAGCCGTATATATAAGCAAGGGCTCTCCATNATTATCTCTCCTGTTGCCGATTTTTTTCCTCGNCATGACTGTCGCTGCTAGCCGATCTAGCCCGGAGACGCNTCCGCTGCTCCCCGGAGAACGGCCGAGCTCTTANTTGGCNGNTNCTCAAGCTCAAGATGNCGATCNNAGNAGTCCTNACAGCTCTAAGAAGAAANTNTCAAGCGCAGATCTNATATGGATATTGGNNGGGCTNTGGAGTGCAGTATTNCTTGGTGCACTNGACGGTAAGCTNGAGCTAGCATTGGAAATTGTCGCTGATTTAGTCGCAATNATCGCTGATCNCTTCGTCATCGCAGGAACNATTGTGGCCACCCTCTTGACACCAATCGGAAGCTATTTNAACAAATCTAACCAAGCGTCATATATTGGAACNTCATANCTCCTCTCTGTCTGTTGTTTTACACCCTTGTATGGTAAATGGCCTGAAGCACTCNTTCTCTNCATGCACGACGCTAATNTACATATTAGGACGGCTATCAGATATCTTGGGCCGTAAGGGAGCAATGCTGCTGGCCCTNACGTTCTTCGGTGCGTTCTACTGTAATATGTTCACTTGCACGACCCGACCGCGATCTTACCAGGCGGNGGTACACTTCTATGTGGCTTGGCGCCATCTATGGAGGCTCTTATCGCTGCTCGTGCACTTGCTGGGGTTGGTGGCGGAGGGTAAGTGTAGTTCCNTCGCTTTTCTTGAATGGTATTTCTAACACCGCACCCTCGACCCTGCAGCGTCATGACTGGTATGGACTTTTCTTGTTCGCGCTGCGTCTAGTTGTTCACATATCTATGCAGTATCTAGTATCGCGGTGACAGATCTAATCCCATTGTAAGTCCGCGAGCCAATGCCACGTTATCTGAATAATCNTCATTCACGATCAGAAAACAACGAGGATTATACCAAGGCATGGCCAACATGTGCGTTATTTCTGTCTTGACTTGTGATTACGGGTNTCAANTCTGGAACAGTCTTTTTGGCCTGGGTGCTGGCATAGGGGGACCGCTAGGTGGATGGTTAAACGATACATTCGGATGGTGAGCGCAGCTCCGCGTCTGGTGGACCTTCTTGACACACCACCTAACGGCAATTCTCAGGCGGTCAGCATTCCTCTTTCAAGTAAGCTTTCTCCATGACACACGCGCATCGAAATATTTACGAGAGTTAACGCCGTCCGTAGATACCTATCCTCGTGTTCTCTATCGTCCTAGTCACCCTCAAAGTTTCCATTGAAGTGCCTCCCGAGATAAAGAACCAGGATCTGCGATCCAAACTGCGCCGCATGGACTTTTTCGGCTCGGCTACGCTAGTCGGAACGGTCGGATGCCTCCTTCTCGGATTTGACCTCAAGTCGACGGAGGATATGCCTTGGACACATCCCTTGATCATCGGCCTTTTCATATCCAGTGTGATCTTCGGTGCCCTCTTCGTTCTGGTCGAGAGCCAATGGGCGCCCTTCCCAGTGATGCCGCTGCGGCTGATCACGAATCGGACGCCACTCTCCGTGTCGCTCGCATGTTTTTTCGGCAGCATGTCCGCTTTCTCCATGGTGAGTGCTCATTCACAACCACTCAGACCCGAAGGCCTCATGAATTCTGCTTACATCAGATTTATAACGTGCCCCTCGTGAGTACATTCATGGAGGACTTCTTCCATGGCCCATCCTAACTGCAATCAGTACTTCTCCGCTGTCCGACTTAATAGCGCGACCGACGCAGGTACGCCAGCTTCCATTTGACGCCCTCGCCAGTCTGACGAATCATATGACGTGTCTGCAGGTCTTCATCTGCTTCCCCACTCGGTGAGATGCGGGCTCAACGATGCACGGAATGACGACACTGACCATAGCAAACCTCCGCGCAGGTCGCACTCTCGACGGGTAGTGTGTTCGCCGGATGGTGAGAGCATGCAGTTAACCGAACGTACCCGCTGTCCACCTGCTAACTGCGCGTCTTTACAGGGTCATGCGGCGGACGGGCAGACTGTATAACCTGACGCTAATTTCTGCGTTGCTGACTATCGGGGCTAGCACCCTGGTGGCCCTGTGGAACGATCGCTCGTCAGAGTGGCATCTATGGCTAGACGTCGCTCCGCAGGGGTTCGGCATGGCGAGTTTGATTACAACGACACTCATCGTAGGTGTATTTTGTCTGCGTCTTCTCGGCTAATGACTGAGCGCCGTGTTCTAGGCCATGATCGCGGGGGTCGCGAAAGCGGACATCGCAGTGGCTACCGGCAGTGAGTGGGACCCACTTATTTCGATAGTTTGAGGGTAATTGACGGTTGGGCGGTGCCAGTCACATATCTGTTCCGCACAACAGGGCAGGTCCTAGGCGTTAGTCTTAGCGGCGCCGTGCTGCAGGCGGTATTGCTCTCGAAGCTCAAGCAACGCATCCAGGGTCCTAACGCTGATGAAGTACGTTATCCTTGCTTACTTTTCGGCCGGACTTCACTGCTCACCGTGTGCCGCATCGTCAGATTATCTCGAGTATTCGGTGCGTACACATTTTTTTTTTTGATATAGCCATAGGCTGAACCGTGGATGTCTAGGCATTCCACGGACGTCATAGCATCCCTTGATCCAGCGACCAAGAAAGCTGCCGTCGACTCGTATGCCGACGCGCTGCAGGTCATCTTCATCTGCCAGATTGCCATGAACGTCCTCACCTTGTTATGTTGTATACCAATCCAAGAAAACCCATTACCGTATGCATCTTATCTGGCTCATATCCTGCCAAGCTCACCTGACCCAAAGAGGGACGCACGAAGAGCAAGAAGCACAATTCCGGAGAAACGAATCAAATCAACAGAGGGAAGTGTCAGAAGGGGATGCTTGATCGTGTAGCGAGATGCTGGAAGCCGATTTATACGAGTGGATTAGGGAAAGTACTGTATCTGCCTGCACAGACTCTTATACCACACGGTCTCCACAGCCTAATTCACTTTTGATACCCCATCTCCAGCGCGAGAAGCAAGTGTGGTGTGATGTAGTCGAATTGATGACGGGCGGTAGTAGCACTACAATGTCCGCGACACCGGGGGCTTTTCCTCTATCCATCTCCTGGGTTTCTTCTCCACAACCACGGCCGCGCCATGCGCGCCTTCGGGCAGCTCTCGTCCGTCGGCGTGTCGCCGCCGNTCAGGCCGGACAGGGCATGGCAGGACGTCAGACGCAGAGACGGTGATGATGGATGCGAGGAAGGTGAGGCCGAAAAGGGAGGAGGTGATATTGCGTTTGTGACGGTTTGCGAGGCGCAGAGCTCTAGACAAGGCCATACTATGACTGCACGAGAGAACCTAAATGAGATGCCCTCAATTAAAACCGCAACGACGTACCCAACAGCCCATATCCACCCTTGGGATGATGTGGTAGAAGATAAGGTGCTCGTGCGCAAGTTGAAGCTGTAGGAGGTCTGTCCAGAGCAGCCGGACGCGGCCGAGCCAGACAGCTGTTGGTTCCTATTTGTCCGCGCGACGCCGTCTTCCTGCCGCTCACTGCTTATCAGCACCACATCATGCCTAACATCCGAGTGCTGCGCGATATCGCGGCGCGCAAGGGCGCGCCGCCAACGAAGTCGCCCGCCGCGCTACCTTTTCGTCGCGCGCAACCAGTCGCTGCCGCCACAGGTGCGCTACCAAGCGCAGCTGCAGCTCAACACGTTCGGCCGCTACACCCGCCCTACGACTGTGAAAAACCGGTGTACCGAGTCCGGGCGAGGTAGGGGGATCATCAGCGAGTTCGGGTTGTGCAGGGTGCGTCTGACGTTTTAGGCTGACGATGCACGAGAGCTGATCATGTTTGCACTGTAGACTCAGTTCAGGCTGAAGGCGCTGAAGGGAGAGTTGCCAGGTGTTCGCAAAGCTTCGTGGTAATAAACTTTCAGCTGGGCCCCGTTTCATTGAGAAGTACGTCTGCCATGATAACACACGGTCCTTCAATGTTTACGATGCGTCACCAGTCTATAATCAAGAGATAGTTCACGATACATCGTCCTACTATGGACTAAGTAATAATTCACAATGCAGTTGGACAACAAGCCCGAAAGTGTGTAAGTGAGGAAAACAGCAACAAAAGCAACAAGTCTGAGAAAGACCTAAACAGTAGGCGTCGACTGGTCAGTGGGGGCGATGTCTGTCAGGCGCAGCTCTGGCAGTCCGCGCTCTCGTCTCCACCTATTAGAGATGTTTAACGTATTCTGATCCACAAGGAATCTAAGAAGAGGTGTGAATATTAGAAGTGGACATGGAAGGTAAGACACGGACCCATAGCGTCTGAGCCATGTTTCGTCGATTTCCCAGTTGGCGTGCGCGAGAACGTCATCACCATGGATAGTGACGGACTGTCCGTAATCGTGCAAGCAGTCGACAAGGTTGAAACGACCTACGCTTCCCTATCAGTCGAAGTTCTTCGCCTCTGAAGGAGGAAATACACACCTCGTAGCAGGATCAGGCGATCACGAAGCTCGGGGTGAGGAACGCGATCAATGACGCTCTCTGGAGTCGGTTTAGATACATTGCGACAATGGGTGATATGATGTCAACGTACCGTGCGGGACCGTTCTAAGAAGACAGTCGTTCAGTATGGCTTCGCAAAACAGGCCACTCTATCTCACCTCTGTACCAGTGTCGGCCGAAGCGAGGCGGGAAGGCAGTAAGCGCTATTTCGCTTGTAATTGTCCAGGTGATACCTTCCGTACGCGTGAGCGCTCAGTGCACATCGAGGAGTCCAGGGAAAACATACGAGATCAGCTTTTGCGCCTCAGAACTCTTGGGGTCAGTCGTGTCGGGTTCTTCTACAGGTTGAATGTTCTGGGTTTGACCCATTCTTGACGGCTGGACGGGACCTGAGGTGCTTCCGACATAGGACATGGACGGCATAGGGGCATCGAGGTTGGCGTTGATAGGGGCGAGGCTTGGTGCGAGGTAGCCGCTGCCATTGCTCGGCGGCCCCACCTGGGAGGACGACGTACCGTAGTTTATTGAAGTGCCAGAGGAAGGGTTTGGCATAAACATCGGAGAACCCGCGGAACCCCGCATGAGGTCGGAGAAGAGACTGTTTTCATTCTGCGGCGATCTTGAGGTAGAGTTGTACATGGTGCTGGACGAGGCCATCGCGTTCATGGACACGAGGCTGGGGAAGGTTTCGTTGCTTGCGCCCTCTTCTCGCGGTCGCTTGGCGCGGTTGAGGCCGTCGTCCTCAGATGGGCGCTTGCGCGCCCCTGGGCCTGCAGCAGCGGTGCCTTCTGTCTTCCGGCGCTGATAGCCCTCCCAGGCGGTGTCGGTCTCAGAGCGATTGATGAAGCTTTCGAAATCCTGGAGCGACCAGCCGAGCTTAGGCAGCAGCCCACCAGCGCCGTCGCCGATGAAGCCGCTCAAACTTTTGAGGAGATTGCGAAGCACTTGGTTTTCAGACATCAAGTCTAAGAAGTCACAAGCATCAGATGCATGGCGCGCAGATATCGGGGATGAACACACCTTTGAGAATGTTTCGCATCTCACTGATCGCCTCATCCTTCCCCCCTGAGAGGATCTCGACTCTGGCTTCAAGGTCGCGAATCTGCAGGCGACAGTTGATTGTACTGCTCGGGTGCTATATCGAAATGGCTTACACGTTGCTGCTTGCGAAGGCGAAATTCACGTTGAGCAATCCTGTTTTGGTCACGGCGAGCGGCCTGAGAGCTGCGAAGGGGCACGGTATGTCAGAAACGGGACGTAAGCAGAGTACGAAGAGAACTTGGAACGCACTTTGGATTCTTCTTGCGACCAGGCTTTCCGCTGTGAGTATCGTCATTACCATTCTCCTGCGGGGAGCCCAGCTCAGAATCCTGACGCGATGAATATGAGCGACTGCGCAGTTGGTCTACAGTACGCCATTACCTCAAGCTCGCCCGATACGCTACGTTCCCTCATAGAGCCAATAGAAGCAGTGCGCGGTTTGTTTGCGGACTCTGACATGTAACCAAGGCCGATAGCTTGCTAAGGATGGAGGCAAGAGAGAGCAGAAGTGCAATCGGGACAAGTAAGCAAGACACGACAAAGACGCGGTCAGGACCGGAAACGGGTGGGCTGCACGGCACAACGCACTTCGGCCGGCAAACACCCATCAACACATCTCGACTTGAGCGACTTTCTTTCCTCCTCTTCTTCTGCATCTACATACTCCATTTGTCATTCACCATAACGCACGCATTGATCGCGTCAGCCGGCCTTCGCTATCGCCGCCAGTCTCCTCGGCCCCTGTTTCGGCCCTCTTCGGCCTCGTGCAGACCGTCGGCATGACTAAGGTCAGTATGTCATAATGGGTCGGAGATCAATTCTTCATACTACGAAGCTCAACAAGGTTTGACAAGTGCTTCCGCGTATGTTCTTTCTGAAATACTCTGAAATGCCGTTTCTCTGCCCCGAGGCCAGCCCAGCACTCCAATTTTGCGCTGGGAGGGTTCGATAAATCGCCATAGCACCCTACCAGCCGTGCCAGTTCTGATACGTGTTTCATCGCTAAAACAGGCTATTAATATTATATTATACTCGGTCAGTTCCCTAAGCGACACTGCGCTGCCCAGTCCGGAATCATTGAAGCGGCCAAAGCGTTTCTCCATGACCCCCCCTTCTTTGCACGACTTTCCCTCTGGTGTGTTAGAGCTGCTACGGGAAATTTGGTCCACAATTGACGGGAAATGCTCATCTCCACAGACGTGCGGAAAGCGCACCCAGCTCTCGCACCTATCGTCCCGCAACCACGCCTGTGTCAGGTTGTAGTCAGAATTACAAATATGAGTCTCTTTGGGTCCACTGAAACAGTCGCCCATTCACAGCCACGGGTCGCTTCGGCTGCGGCTGCCAGATTTCTTGCTCTATCTGGTCTCCTGGATCTCGGCTTTGCCCCCCTATCTGACAGGTGAGCCCGAATGTAGCTAAGATATCCACAATTTACATACGCGTCACATCTCGATACGCAACGTGGGCAGCGTCTTTTACTCAGTCACGGTCTCCTCGCGACGCGTCCCCTCGAGGCCTGTAAGGGATGCAGCCCTAGCTCAACAAATTATGGCTAGCCTCAAGCCAGACTAAGACCGTTGGAGCCTTGTACATCGAGTGTTTAATGCTCGGAGATCGATAAGGTCCGACGTACCAGCAGCCCATTGGCATTGTGGCCCTGATGATTTCTTCGTTCCCTTTTCATCGATTTGCTATCCCCCGCCTCATCTGTGGTCCTCGGAGACGGCTGACGACGTCCTTCCCATTTTGGGGACATGTGAACAATACGAGTGCTCATATGTTGAAACGCTAGCGGCTCCTTGGCGGCTCCCCCTGCCCGGCCGTCTACTTCATTACGCCGACGTTCGACTTTCATCGTTACCATGCTGCCCGACTCGCCGCACGATTGCTCTGTTATTTTGCGGCCTCGAAATCGCCCCCACACGCCTCTTTCACGTTGGGACCGATTTCTGATCGCATAGCCGGATGGGAAGTTCGGGATCCCTAGACACCATTTTATCTCGGAGGCCCGTTAATGTCGTCACTACTGAGGCGGTCGCAGTCGTCCGGGCTCCCGGCCTTGCAACCCGCAAAGACGACGGTATATGACCGTGGCACTTATTAGCAGCAAGGTTTGATGATTTCGCGCCCTCTAGCGTCCGTCCCGCTTCGATTTAAGCCCCCTCTTCCCGCTCCTTCACCCACAGCCTCACCCGTCCACTCTCCAGCTCTACACGCACCATGTCCTCCACCGATATCATCCTCAAATTCTCGTACCCTCCTGCAGAGTCCAACTCGGACATGCGCACGTTCAACGTCTACCGAGTCTACGAGGGATCAACGGATCAACTTGAATTGTACAAGGTCGGTCTCACGAGCTGCTCCTTCGCGCGCTGCGTCGCTCAACCGCAGCTTTTGGCCAGTTCTACCACCCAAACACCGGCCTGTCGATCGGCGTGACCACCTTCCATCGCAAAAACACCACCACGTCAAAATGGGAGACTGCGGGCGAGATCGAGTGGTCTTCGGACACCAACGCGACTGTCCACTTCGGCATCGACGAGGTGAGCTAACCCCGCCCGTCTGCCGTGTCTACGTCTCAAGCCGACGCGCTCAGGTGCCCATGCGCGAACTGCGCAAACCTAAAAACACGAACAGCAAGTGAGTACTTATTCTCTAGCCGTCGGGACGAACTTGTTCTCATGCGTCGTGCGCGTTCAGGTCACGCCGGTTCAAGGCCTCAGGCCATGAGTACAAGTGGAAGGTCGCAGAGGGCGACAAAGATCTTTTTGTGAGTTCGAATACCCAGGCTACAGCGCCACGACGTGCTAAATAGAATCCTACAGTGCGTCGACTCCCGCGGAAAGAAGGTGGCGACCTGGACGCAGGACGACCTCACGCTGCGCGTCGAGGCGCGGGGCGAGGGCGTACTGGATCGCATCGTCGTGACCTGCTTGCTGAACAGTTGGATGAAGGGCCAAGGGATGTGGTGAAATGGTATGGTATGATATCCCCGACGACTATCACCGCGCCTCGAATTGTACCACTATAATAGTCCGACAATACGTTAGTTAGTAGGAAGCCTATGCTTTAATGTCAACTGTGACGTACTCCGCTTCGTCCGCTTCTTGTACATGACGCGATGCCCGCATTCTCTGCAACGGATGGGCTCCCTAGGCTTTATCTCATTCTTCGCGCCGCAGTCTGACAAATGCGCAAAGTGAGAAACAATTGACGGTATTCAGCAGTGAATAGCGCACCTGCGCACAGATACTCCATGTCCTGCTTGGGGGCGGCCATGTAGCCGCCATTTGTATAGGGAGCAGCCTGTCCTTGATTCATGGTCGAGACGAAGAAGCGAAAGTAGAGAAACGTGCGAGGGCGTGACTAATCGAGTGCCCGGCGGCTCGGCCCCGAGCTACCGACTCCGTCGCGACGCGAACCTCCTGACTCGAAGCTGGCAACGCTAGGACCCCCGACAAGCCGCCCAAAGGTTCGATCCGCTCTGAGAGGCTCGTTACCGACAGACCTCCGGGGTCGGCCCCAGCGCCCGGTATACGCGCCGCGGATTAGACATAGCGTTTGGGCGTTCCGTTACCGAGGCCAGTACTAGACCTCTCAAAAAAATTGATTTAAATGAAAGAAATTTGTATTTCTCTCCCTGCTCATCTATGGAGTGTATCCTGCTCAAATTTGTGATGAAAGACGTGACAGTAAGTATTCTATTCACTATCACTGCCTTGTGTCTCCTCCACATGCTTCGACACACGGCTGTTCAGCTCCTTGATGGCGGACACGATCATCTTTGATGTGCTTTTGTGTAATGCAGCAAGAGCCTCGTTATCTTCAGCAGTGATGACCACACTTTTCCCCATTGCTTGCAGAGGCAAGTTGAGACTGAGATCTGTCCGAAATCCATTCTTTTTGATTTAAAAGACCCAAACTAGATAGAGTACATGTAAAATACGAATCAGGTGCCTCAGATCAGTGCGATGGATAATCGCACCTCTCCATCAACATGCACTGTGGGCAGAGACCCATAAAAACCTAGAATATTTGATGAAGTAATTTTGAATATGTGGTCTAAGACTTGTCAAGGA
>SFCI01000507.1:0-20078 GCA_004681135.1 Hericium alpestre | reverse complement strand
TGAGAATCAACACGAAAGCGGGGCGTTCAGAGTGAAAAGTGATTCTGAGTTGATTCTGGCCGAAAATCAGAATTCATAAACATCTCAGAATCAGTTCGACAAACAGCTCATAATCAGCACATAATCAGCTACTCTGAAAGCCCCTACTGTATCCGCCACTTGCTGCCACGAAGCGGAGCTTGAAAGTGACGCATCATTCCGAACAAAGCCTCTGAAATCTTCTCCGCCTTCAAATTCCTCAACGCAACGAATTTCTAGCTTCATAGTGCAGAAGCTTGACGAATAAAAAAATGCGGACAAGTGGTGGATTGACCCTACGTGCCCGAATAAGAGCAGGATGACTTGACCATCAGTAACTATCATGCCTTACGTAATGTGACGCGCCAGGCAAGCCTGGCCGAGCAGTTACGGTTCTCCGTTCTGTAGAAGCGTCCAGGGGACTCTCTCGTCTCCAACCATGTCATCTCCCAAGCGACGCCCCTCATCGAGTACGACATTGCGACCATTATCGAACTCACGATCCTTTCAACAATCCCTTTACGTACCGGGGGCTAGCTCGCGTCCCTTCCTGAACATGCTGAATCCTATGGGACGCACCTACCAAGGATACACGGCGGCCAACCAGTCACTTTTGGAGGAGGAAGAGAGTGACCCCAGTCAGTCTCACTCAGAAGACGACGATGTTGAAGCCCAAGCAGGGCGCACACGGAGTACGAGCACGCGACCGAAGGGACGCGTGTCCTGGGGCGGTTCGGAGATGAGTGTTCTTCGCCCGAATATCCACAAGGAAGACAAGATCCACGAGCAGTCGGAGGACTCGGACGACGAAGTACCCCGGAGCTTTATGATTGAGTCTCCCAATGCCCGCCAGCCACCCCCGCCACCACAATCTCGCACCGCGAAGGGCAAAGGTCGTGAAGTGCCGTCCGTACTGCCTCCAGGTATCGGGATGGGTGTCGACGCACCCCGGATATCGGTTCCACCACGGCCGTCGGAGATCAATGCAGACGGATACGAAAGCTCGAGACATTCCCCGGCACCTTCGCAGCCGGCGAAGCCAATGCGTGGCTTAGACGCTTACGAACGCGCTTTATGGAATTGGGTCAACGTTTATAACCTTGATGCATTTCTTCAAGAGGTCTACTACTACTATGAGGGCAAAGGCATATACTCGATAGCTCTGTCGCGGGGCCTTAATCTCCTGTCAGTGTCGTTCTCTTTCCGTGACAGGTCCATGTCCTAACGAGATGCGGTGTGCTGATGGATGCTCGTAGCACAGTCGGGTTTGTCATTGCCTTTTCGACATTCCTACTTAGATGCGTGGATTATTCTCGAATACAACCCGAGCGTATCCAGCGTCTGTCGGACGTCGTCGTCGACCGCTGCGTGTCTAGGTATGTCTCGTTCTATCACTCGCGGCTTGTGGCTGAACAACAGGCAGATTCTCTGGGTTCTCATTCCTATTCTTCGTCTTGTTTTGCGCGTTCTACATCTGGCAAATCGCGTCTTACGCGCTAAGCATTATGCGTCTCGTCGACATGTACCGTTTCTATACTCATCTACTCCACATTCCCGATGTGCGTTCATTTCCGATTCCTGTATGCTTCCGACTGACACTCCCGAAGGAAGATATCCAAACAATCTCCTGGCCTGAGATCGTCCGACGCATCTCAGAAATTCGCGACTCCAACCCTGTCACCGCACTTTCCTATTCCTCCACTCGTCCTCGTCAGAACGATGCTGCCAAGCTCGACGCGCACGACGTTGCAAACCGCATCATGCGACAGGAGAACTATCTTATCGCGCTCTTCAATAAGGAGCTGCTTGATTTACGCGTGCCTCTTCCCAAGGCTTTGTCGCGGTACAAACTGGCAGAAGAGGATAAAGGCCGGACTCTGACCCGAGCCTTGGAATGGAACTTGAGGTTCTGCTTGATGGAATACTTGTTTGATCCCAGAGGGAGGGTGAGGAAAGTGTTTTTGAAGAGCAAGAACCGTGCAGCGTTGATCGAGGGGTGCGTATACTCTATTCGAACAGCTTGTTCAATGCTGACATCGACGTTCTGATTTTCAAGATTACGGAGGCGATTCATCTTCATGGGCATGCTCAACGCTATCTTTGCACCTTTCATTGTATTATATCTCCTCATGTATTCATTTTTCCGCTATTTTGAGGTATTGCACTCTCCCTGACACCTTGCCTTTGACGCGATTGCTTACTGAATTAATATATAGGAATACCACAAAAATCCATCCTCGATCGGTGGACGCACATACACTCCCTTCGCACAGTGGAAATTTCGCGAGTTCAACGAGCTTCCGCATCTCTTCACGCGCAGACTAGATGAGTCGTACCCCGCTGCAAACATGTACATCGGACAATACCCAAATGAGAAGATCGCAATTGTAATGCGGTAGGTTCTCCTTTGAAATCTTGATAATCGTGAAAGCCAATCATCGTCGCTTTCCAGATTCGTTGCATTTGTAGCAGGATCATTCGCCGCCGTGCTTTTGCTCGCCTCTGTCCTTGACCCGGAACTCACCTTGCACTTTGAGATCACGCCTCACAGGACCGTGATCTTTTACCTCAGTCTGTTTGCCGGCATCCTTGCTGTGGCACGGGGAATGATACCAGAGGAGAATAGGGTGTTCGATCCGGAAATCTTGATGACGGAGGTCGTGCAGTACACCCATTATATGCCAGACGAATGGAAGGGCCAGCTGCACTCCAAGAAGGTAAATCAATGGTTGCCTGCGTGTATCATCTTGCTAACTCTCTTGTGTTCAGGTACATGAGCAATTCGGCGAGCTCTTCCGGATGAAGGTCATCACTTTCGCGTCCGAGCTTGTATCGGTCGTGCTGACACCTTGGATCCTGTGGTTCTCCCTCCCACGTTGTGCACCATCCATCATTGACTTCTTCCGTGAGTTCACGGTACATGTGGACGGACTGGGGTTCGTGTGCAGCTTCGCTGTGTTCGACTTCCAGCGGCATGGTAACGTCAAGGTACGTGCCGCACAATCACCGCATTACCTAGCCCACTCATCGTTCCATTTGCCAGTTCGGAGCCCCGACCGAAGCAACAGACGAGCGGCTCATGTCCAAAGAAGGCAAGATGGAGAAGTCGTTCCTCAACTTCAAAGCAGCACACCCCGACTGGATGCCTTCCGACCCTTCCGGCTCCCTCTACCTCAGCCGCATGGCCGACTTCAGCAGCGCCCGGCGGCACCGGCAGCACGACGCGTACTTGCATCCCACGTTGCCCACCGCGCAGCAGGACCCCACCGCGACCGTACACTTGGACAAGAAGGCAGAGGAGCAGCACAATAGACCATGTGCTATGGACATCCTGAATTCGTTCGACACTACGGTCTCCAAGCTTGAGGGCGTCCTTCGCCTACTGGACTGCACGATGCGTGCAATACATTGAAGATACCCCACCATCTCCTTGACCTATCTATTGTTCTTAACCAGGATAACCGAAAATGCTTTGCGTTCTGCGTATGATAGTCATGCTTAACTATAGGCGTACAGGTCCATGTAATAAGATAAATCAGTAGAAGGAAGAAACTATGCTGCATCCACTGGGGGCGCTTCAGAAGCACTCTCCAACTTCTGCCGTTTCCTTTGTCGATACCTCTCCACAGCGCTCTGGATCTGCAGCTCGTCGTTACGCCGCGCTATAACCCGAGCGGCCGCCTCCTCCTCCCGTTGCTCCTTCTCTCTTGCTAACCGTGTTCGCTCCTCTTCCATCTGGATAGAAATCTCGTGCATTCTGCGTTCATTGATCTCCTGTCGGCTGGCGGCACTGCCCACTGCCGTGTGCACCTGCACCGTCTCCGACTCAACCTTCTTGATGGCAGTGCGGAGGCCCAGTCGTCGGGTGTTCGGCGCGGAGAGGTTCAGTCCGGCGCTAAGCAGCTCGCGCTTGTCCACGATCTGGAGGTCCTCGTTCAGTTCGACTTCCTTGCCATGTTCTTTGGCAATGCGCGCCAGCTCTATGTCAGATTTCGGCGTGTAATCTGGCGGCTTCGAGATCGTGAGATTGGGTATTGGGCCTTGAGGCCCCTTCACAACTTTCGTCGTGGACTGTTCGGCCATGGCCGCAACCGTCTGCTCGTGCTTTTGCTCTGATTCATCAAGCATCTTCTTGTAGAAATGGGCCAGCCCTGTAGACGGCCCACCCTTCTTCTTCTGGAGCTCTGTCCAAAACATAAGATGAGCACGACAAAACATAGAAATTGACATCACATACCGTCTCGTCGTCGTTCCTCTTCTTCTGCTTTCCGCACCTCGGCCATTTGGTCCTTGTAAGCCTGCGTCACAAATGTCTCCTTGTCCGCAAACTCATCGCCTTCCATTGCTCTCTCCCGCTGCATCATCTTTTCCTCCGCACGCAAATGATCCAGCCGTCGTGTAGCAGCAGTGCTGAGCAGATTGCTGATGTACTTCGGCTGTCATAGTTCAGTCAGGGTCAGACGGCTGCCGCAAGGAAAGGATGATGTAAAGGACTCACCTTTCGCTCTTTGAACTCCTGTTCCTTGGACTCCTTCTGCCGCGCCTTCGCCTCTTGCATTTTGTCCCATACTTCATCATAATCGAACACGCTTGCGTCTACTTGCTTCTCCGCCTCCATCCGCTTCCTCGCGCCCTTGGACATCCCGACATTCTGAGCGATCAGCTGCTTGTTCGTGGTGACTTTGGTCTTCTCAGACGTAGATGTGGGGGCGGCGTCCTCGGTCGCTTCATCATCGAGAGAAGCAAAGGCAGCAGGACGCTTTAAAGATGGTGCTGAACCCACGGGCTTGGATTTGCTGGTTGGGAGGGAGAACGAAAGCTTCATGGCGGTGTTTGGCTTACGTAACCCGACGCGCTCTCCTTTCAAAGTTTCTTGGGAGCAGAATTTACGGCGCGACACAGCCATCACACTCACTGGCCTTTGCACCACTATCGCAGTTTGACTCAAAAACACGCTTCTAAAGTTCGGTATGGCACAGAGTGGATTTGACCGGAGACGCATCAACGGCCCCGAAGAAAGCTTTGGCCCTGTCTACGATGCTGCCGAAGAGGATACGGCGACGTATGCTTCTTGGAAAGTAGGGGACCCTCGACGCGGTCGAAAAGCCAGTGATATCCGTTCCATATGTGCGTGTGCGATCAATTCAGCAAGTATCTTCCAACTTATCATGGCTGCCTGTGTATGCGGCAGATAGTCTTGCAAGCTGGGCTCATTAGCCAAGCAAACGGCTCAGCGTACATCGAAACTGAGCGTACAAAAGTTGCATGCGCAGTGTCCGTTCCCAGCCTTCTTCTTTCTTTGAAGAGACTCTCACACCAGCCTATCTGAACCTTCATCAGTTATGGTCCGCGCCAGTCTAAAAGCACCGCGTATAGTGAGAAAGGTCGACTGAATGTCGAAGTCAAGTTTGCTCCGTTTTCATGTGGGTCAAGAAGAGCCCCCTTACGCGTGAGTAGCCGCGTACCTCGGAGCTGTTCCTGGCTTCATGGACTCACGACTCGTAGGACGCAGAGGATCGGTCGGTTGCTGTTCACATACAGCAGAGCTTAGCACCTGCTGTCCGCCTGGAACTGCTGCCGAAATCCGTCGTAGATGTGTTCCTCACGGTCATAGAGTGTGATGGCATCGATGCATGTGTGGCAGCAAGCTCCATTGCAGCTTCTGCAGCCCTTGCGAATGCTGGCATTGAGATGCTTGGACTGGTTGCCTCGTGTGTAGCCGTAAGCAATATATTCTTCCCCCACATGTCGTCTGTATGCTCACCGCTACCCCGTCAGGCCACTATAGGTCCAGAGATCTGGCTTGATCCTACCGAGGAGGAATCTTCGAAGGCGTCAGGGAGTCTGACCTTCGCGTGCATGCCTGCTTTAGGCACTGTGACTCATGTCTGGCAAACTGGGCACATACCCCCAGACAAAGCAATCCTCGTACGTCTCAGATGCCAACCAATATATGCATTTGCTGATGGTAGAATTCACTCTGCAAGTGTATGGAACAATGTCAAAAGCAATGCACGGAAATTATACACCAGATTGTCGCATCTGCGCTTCTGGAACATGGAAAAAGTGCATGAGTGCTGGCTACATGGCCGATACAGCAAATTGGACACTTTTCTGCCTCTCCGGGTCCATGTAGTCGTGTAGATTATGTATGCCTTGATGTAATTGACTGCTCGCGAACTCAGAGTCTCCTCTTACGGTTCCGCTGGAGCAGGAAATACCTCGCATGGGTGCTAACGATTTTGGAGCTGTGTCTTCTGGTTTTTGGACCGAGTTTGACGATTCGGCCAATGGGCTCAAAGGGCTTGCAGTTGATGGCAAGCACACGTGATACGCGCAATGTGCTTCGCGAGTTTGCTGTCGCGAAAAAGTCTTGGCGGAAGTTAGCGCTCTCAGTCTCCGTAGCATCTCTCCACGACTACTTATGAGTCGTCCATATTCCCACTTTTCCCTGTATCTTCCTAGACGTCGTTACGTTCAACCTCATTCAAACCTGGACTCGTCCACGGGCCAACGAAACTCATGACCTCAAAGGATGCATATACCCCGCAATATCCCTCTCCCCCATTATCTCATTCATCCCACGACTCTGAAGATTCTCTGCGCGCCCTCGAGCTATCAGAAGGACCGGAGTTCATTCCAGCAACTGGAAGGGTTCGGTCATACTCCGTTGGTGGCTTCGATTTCGAGAGGGATCTGCTTCCGTTGAGCTCAAGTTTGAGCGAGCCCGATGAAACTCGCCCAGTAGCGACTGAGAAGAGCATCGGACTGATCAATGGTGTGTCCCAATTTATGGTCTACTGCTTTGCTGTTTCGTGACCGAGAACGATGTAGGTATTGCACTTATTGTCGGCCTGCAGGTGATAGTTCTCATCCCTGGTTCTTCTATCTATAACTAATTGGCCGGGTTAGATTGGGTCAGGTATCTTGTCAGTATCCGTACTTTCTTTATGCGTCCAACGTAATTAACAAGTCGTGTAAGCTCCTCGCCGGGTGTCGTGGTAGCAAATACGCGGAGCGTTGGTGCAAGTCTTAGCGTTTGGCTGGTCTCTGGTTTGCTAGCATGGACGGGCGCAAGCAGTTTCGCAGAGCTGGGCTCCGCGATCCCTCTCAACGGCGGGGCACAGGCGTATCTTGCCTATTCTTATGGCCCATTGGTCTCATATTTATTTGCATGGACAGCAATAGCTGCTTTGAAGCCAGGTACTTAATGCAGTACTTGTCATGTTGCATTTCCGCATATATTTACCTCTGCACTCTCAGGCTCCAATGCTGTCATCAGTCTCGTTTTCGCAGAGTATCTGAACAGGTTATTCTGGCATACGACGCGTGGCGATGTCTCGTCGGATAGCATACCGCAGTGGGCAATCCAGGTTACAGCGATCGTGGCCGTCCTTCTTATCACGCTGATATGCGTCGCCGCGAAAAGTCTAGGCACGCGAACCGCAGTCGTTTTTACGACAGTAAAGGTACGCCATTAGCTGTATGACACTGATCCATGCTGAAATTATATCTGATCACAGATATTTGCACTAGTGAGTTCATACCTCACACAGACCCTGCGGGAGCTCAATATCGTTGCTAGATCTCGATCACGATTCTTGGACTTGTCCAACTTATTAGGGGACGCCAGTCGACCTCTTTCTCAGGAGATATATGGGAGGGTGCTAGCACGAGCCCGTCATCGTACGCACTGGCCCTTTACTCAGGCCTTTGGGCATTCGATGGATGGGATCAGGCCAACTACGTGGGAGGTGAAATGAAGCGTCCGGAGAAGAATATCCCCCGTGCAATTCATACCAGCATGCTGGTCGTCACTGTGAGTCCTCTTACATGAATGGTTCAATACATATCTTATGATGTTGATGCCTCGTAGATCCTGTTTCTGTTAGCGAACCTTTCGTATTTTGTTGTCTTAGACAAGGCACGAATCTCCATAGCCGTGTCTCATGCATAATCTCACACAATCAGTAAACAGGGCACTGTAGGACGGAGTAATACTGTTGCATTAGATTTCGGTAGAGCTCTGTTCGGACCCGTTGGAGGGGCTGTGT
This sequence comes from Hericium alpestre, assembly GCA_004681135.1. Classification (NCBI taxonomy): domain Eukaryota; kingdom Fungi; phylum Basidiomycota; class Agaricomycetes; order Russulales; family Hericiaceae; genus Hericium; species Hericium alpestre. The sequence goes on along the minus strand of SFCI01000507.1, from coordinate 12,006 downwards.
TCGCATTCATGGTTGCATTTTCATGTTTTGGTGCTCTGAACGGTGAGAACGTTCTTTCCTTACTTGCATCATCTAAGTATTAACACCTCTCTACCCAGGTGCATTCTTCACTTCTGGACGGCTTATATACGTTGCCGGGCGTGAAGGATATTTGCCAGCATTATTTGGCCGATTGCACAAGACGCGACAGACACCGTTAAACGCGATGTTATTGCAGGCCACAATTACAATCGCGTTCATCTTGGTTGGCGGACAGTTCAGGTCGCTCATTAATTTTGCTGTGGTCGCATCGTGGGCGTTCTATTTTCTGACCGTAAGCGCAATCGATCTTCTCAGAGTATTGGTGATAAATCAATTCGCTTTAAGGTCCTCGGAGTTGTGGTCCTGCGTTTCAAGGAGCCTACCCTAGAGAGGTAATATTTGCCTCGTCAGACTATTCCTTTCTGACTTGCAATGATAGGCCATATAAGACGTGGATAACCACGCCGCTTATCTTCTGCGCAGTAAGTTCTGCGGCTTGTACCATGCCGTTTTATTGAACCAATTTGCTTGTCAGGTTGCACTCTTTCTTCTCTGTATGCCCGTCGTTGCTGCACCTTTACAAGCTCTAGCGGTACTTGGTGCGTATTCACACTAGCAACCTGAGTCGAGCTGACATCATTTACGTTTCACCCAGGTTTCGTGTTGGTTGGCATACCCATGTATTACCTGACTCAGCGCACCAAGTCGATACGGCTACCTCGCCAACTATGTAAGTTGTCCTTGCCCTTGTCGCATGAGCAGCCCACTCACATGCTTTGCCCAGCATTCCTCTCATCGTGGATAGCGAAGTTGAGTGGCCCGCCAACTGTCGCGCCAGGGTTCGGGTGGGAAGCTGTTGCGACAGAGGGGGATGAGGGAGTCGAGATGACGAGACATTAAGGGTGCACTCTCATAACTTTCCGGTATACCCGTATGGATTGGTGACCATTTAGATCGCGTCGGACTCTTGATACCATACTGTATGACCTTGCTAATTGACAACAAGAACAGCAGTCATAGGATGTCTTCTTCAGACGCCGAGCGTTGAGAGACATGTCAATGGTCATTCCTGAGTCCTGACACTCTCAAGGTTCCAATTCAGTCGCAAGGTACCGGTCCAAATACAACTTGTCGGACTCGGGTCGGCAAAGGGTCGGTGCATCGCCACCCGCTGACATAAGGCTCACTATAGTCAGCCGTTTCCTCGGCGACCTGATGGCGCGATCGATGATCATTGCATTGAGTTGCCTCCATATAAACCCTCTAAACATCTGAAGGTAAGCATCTGTCTTTAGAGCCCGGCTGCTGCTATCTGGTACGAGATCTCTGCACTCTTGCTTGGCGAGTGGTTAATCTAACTCATGCCAGATCGACGATTTATACACTACCATGGTGTGTAGTCCGTCAGACCGATGCTCTTCTCCTCTGACTTTGTGGATGAATCTCAGTCTGAGCATCAATACAAGTTCGACGTCAAGGTGAGCATGCCCGTGTGAGATCCGGTTTGGCGTTTTCGGTCTGACAAGACCTTAGATGACCTGTTCTGGATGCTCCGGCGCAGTCGACCGCGTCCTGAAGAAGACAGAAGGTACGCTACGCTATCCTTTCTCTATTTACGAAATATATTGATGAGGAATATGTGAAGGCGTCAGCTCTTACAGTGTTAACCTCGATACTCAGGAGGTCCTTGTGACAGGAACCATTCCCTATGACGATCTTCTGGCGAAGATCCAGAAGACTGGCAAGGAGGTGCGTTCGTTTTGCCATTGGACATCGATAGTACTGTCCGCTGACTTGATGCCACAGGTTCGCTCCGGGGAGACATTGTCGTAGACTGCTGGACGGAGCGTGGAAGCGTTGTACGATTCGTGGAGGTGTGGTACTAGCAATGACTTGTAAACGTTGAATGCGTCGGAATTTCGTTCATTGCATCTTGAGATCCTTTCACTCGACGTAATAACGGAGGCTGATTCCGTCCTGCCCTATAGCTACGGTTTGCCAGAGGTCAATGCAGATAACTGCAATCGGGACGATGCGGACCAAGCATGTCTACATTTCTACAATCAACGGGACCGTACGGGACTTGGAAATTTGCCGAAGAGAAACCGACTTGATCATTTGCAAATGAAGTTTATTACTTAGATTTCGTCCGTGCAGTCAGGTGCAATCACATGAAGCGGTTGATACAGGCCTTGACAGACCGCGAAAATAGAGGTGCATGTGTGAGCTCGTGTGTGTGCATGACGTGTCTCGCAAAGCTTGGGTTCTATTTCGGAGATGGATGAGCAACCTGGCAGCAGATTCACATGACTGGTATACCCTTTCTCCAAACGGCGACACGGACAACGGGACTTACAGTTTGGGGTTCGGCAGGGACGGACGCGACCAGTACGCGACCTTTGCTTGGCTCTCGACGGATGAGCCAGAGCTGCCGAGCACAAGCCCAGCCTTCCTGCATGGCTCTCCCGCCCATCTCAATTCTTCATATATTCCGTCCCGGTTCCTGATATCCTTTTGCTCCTACGGTGGCTGGTTGCCCACCCTGCGTTCAGCCTGACATTATACATATCCCCGCTCCTTTCAACACCGCATTCGACGTTCACGCTGGCCGCCTTTACCCATGTCTGCCCAACCCTCTGCGACGGCCTCGCTGACTCCCAATCCTACGACGCCAGCCATCTCCGGTGACCTAGAGTGGATCACCGCGTACTTGACGATCCATCGGCTCAGCACCACCAGTTGGCGGTATGCGTACCTTCTGTGGATCGTGGTGGGTGTAATCTGGTTGACCTTCACGGTATTTCATTGGGTGGGTCTGAAGGGAGGAGTGCTTGGGGCATACTGGAGCAAATGGGCGCTACGGCGGAGGACTTGGCGGAAGAAACACAGTTTGGCAATGGCCAGGCGAAGAGGCGAGCCCCACAAACAGCCCCTTCCTTTACCGTCCAATGCACAGATACTATGTTTGATGGCCTTGGTCACTATAGCGTTCGTGCTCACCTTCGCGGGCCCCGACGACCTGGCGCCTGGTAACAAACTCTGGCAATTCAGTCGACGTGACATATCATCTCGCCAATCTACGAATGTGGATTATACGCAACTCCAACCCCAGTACACCATCAGCAAAGCATGGTGGACCTCCGGCAACCGTGCGGGGCTCATTTCCATGGCACTGTTTCCATTATGTATCCTCTTCATCCTCAAGGCACCGCCGTTCGCCTTATTTGCCATCCCATTCTTCATGAATCTTCAATTCGACAAGATGCTCTGGCTTCACCGTTGGTGTGGGCGCCTGATATGGCTCCTCGCGACACTCCATACTGCTTTTTGGAGTGTCCAACTGGCTCGGGATACACGGGCTGGTACTGGAAACTCCGCATACACCTACGCCTGGCAATACCCTAATTTCATCTATGCCTGGACGGTGCGTAGCGTATTCGCGCCGAAGCAGCTCTCAGTGCTCATTGTCTCGTTAGTCATATGGAGCCCTCACTCTCCTTGTCATCTTGTCTCTTCGCCCCGTGCGAGAGAGACACTATGAAGCCTTCTATTTTCTGCACATTCTCTTCGTGCCATTGTCTATCGTCATGGCGGGTTTACACCACCCGCCCGTTTGGTGGTGGTGCTGGGCTGCTCTGGCTCTGTGGATAGGCGAGAGGATCTGGCGTGGAACCCGATGGCTGTACATGAACGGCTTCATTGCCTCATCGCCAAATGCAAATTCTACAAATTCTGACCGGTCGAAGCAGACGTGGGAGATGCATGCCTTCAATCAACACGACGTGGAGAACCCACCAGCCAAAGGCAATCTGATGCCGCGTTCACCTCTCGCACAGAACGAAGACCATAGTTCTCCGTCATTGTATGTATCCCCGAGAACTCCGTACCACGCGGCCACTCCATCCGTGTCTTCGGAGCATTTCCTGCTACCTTCAAACATTTCGGACTCGTCATATATACCACCCACAGGCTATGCTCATGCAGACCTCGTCGCTGGACGTACCATTCGCATCCGCTTGGCCACGCCCGGGTACATTACCTGGGCTCCTGGACAACACTTCCTCCTTTGCATTCCGTCTGTCTCGCGCTTCTTATCCCATCCATTCACTTCTGCGTCAATCAGTGATGAGCAGGTCGTTGGGGAGGAAGGCCGAATCATCGTGCTTCTTATCCGCGCGAAAAGTGGATGGACGAAGGACCTTTGGGATACCGTCATCCATCTCATAGCCAGTGGTCGAAAGCATCCGCGGCGCGAAGTCCCTGCCGGTACCACACTTCCGTCGTCGGGAGTTTTGCTCAGGAGCTGGGTAGATGGGCCGTTTGGTTCGTCTGTGCGGACCAAGTGGGGCGGTTACTCGAACATTCTAATCGTTTCGGGTGGATCGGGCGTTAGCTTCGGCTTGTCCATCCTCGAGTATGTCTGCCTATGCTTGGCGGGCAGAGATGGAAGGTTTTTGGGCGGGACAGGGACCCGAACGAACTTCCTCACGAAGAGGGTACGGTTTGTGTGGTTAGTGCGAGAGTTCTGTGAGTGTGCTTGCATGGTACTTGTTCTCAGCCGCTGATATTTTTTTTTGGTTCAAAAGCGCATATACAGTGGTGCGCAACTGTACTCCGCCGGTGTATGTCGCTAGTCCCTCGTGACCTCTGTCAAATCGATATCTTCGTAACAAACTTCAAGCTACCTGCAAAAGGTCCACCACTGTCCCCTTATTCTCCTTATGATCCCGTTACACCCATCACCCCATCCGCGACTGATCGTGACGAGCTGGCCCCGCCGAAAGCAGGTTTCATGAAGGACAACCGACGCAAACAGAATCGTGCAAGCGTCGACAGCGATGACGGTCAAGACAGTGACGACTCACAGGTGGACAACTATGTCGATCTGAGCTACTACACGGGCGAATTCCAGGGCGGGCGGGCAGCGGTCCCGGAAGGAGAGCTCGGTCACGAAGAGGACATCCTGGATCTGACCAACTTCGATGGAGACAACGATGAGCGCATGCCTGGCGAAGCACAGGTCAATCGGACAGTGCGGAAGGAGGGCAAGATGCGACGGGCGCTGACGCGGAAGGGCTGGAAGTCTAAGTCGAGGAGGAACCTCGAGAGTTACGCGGGCGATAGCGCGTTGAAGGTGCCATCCTGGTCGGAAGATCCCCCGAGCTTGAAGTCGCGCCTCTCGGATTCTGTAAAGCTGGTCACCTCGCGACATGGTCACGGTCATAAGTCTTCCGAGATGGACTTGGGAATGTCCTCGATAAAAGAGGCCGACGAGCTGTCCCCATCCACCACTATTCAGCCATCCCCTCGCGATTCCAAAGGATCAAGCATCACATCACCGCCTCAAACTTCTTCTGCTCTTCCCGAGCCTGGCCATCAACCTTCTCTCTCACTGGCAATAGATTCGGACGCCAGATCCGTCTACTCTGTGGCAAGTGATATGCGTGATTTGTTGCCTCAGGTTGGGATCGGCGCCCGTGGAGTCCAAGTGCAGCTGGAGGTAGATGACAGGGAGATGCACGACATCAGCGTGATGGCCGAGTTCGCGCGGCCTGGGCGACCGAAGCTGGACCTTATCCTTAAGGACGAGGTTGCAAAGTCGACTGGATCATTGGTCGTTGCATGTGAGTACTCGCAATCAATTGCTCGATTTCGACTGACGGTTTCGGCCTCTAGGTTGCGGACCCACAACGCTGAACGCTGTGATGCGAAAGCTCGTGGCAGCTCAAATCGATCCCGCGCGAATACGATGCGGCGATATGAGCGGGTCCATTTCCTTTGTAGCGGAGGACTTTGCGTATTGATATATTGATACCTGGTATGGTATGCCGCCAGAGTGTGGACCAATGTCGAGCCTAGCGTACTTAATCACCAAAACTAGCTCTTCATGGACCATTAAGCTGTGACCTTAGACTGTATTTTTTCACCATTCATTCACGCTGTCGAGCATCATCTATTAGCACTACTACCCGTCGCTATCATGGATTCTGGATTCTTTAGTTAGTTCTATATCATCGCGTGAATACTGTCCTCTTTAATGGAATATAACCTATCTGTATCTATCAGCTACCGTACAATAGACATTGGCTGGCCTCGGGCAGGTGGCAGGAGCACCTAGAGCTCGGTTCTCCGAAAGCAAAGCAGCTGCTGCTTTACCGACGATCGTACCCCGGTTGTAAGCGATTCAGTAGTGACATCTCGGCTATACGTCTCTCTCCACGTTTGCTGCTTTCCGAGCGGCTTATCTATTCGCGTGCATACTAGCAGTGAACTATTTTTCGGTCAGTCGGAATCCTCTACAGTTCTGTAGAAGGCAGCACGCGTCCGAGACCGCGTCGCGAATATCAACCTGACTCCAATTCTGGCTTCAACTCTCTGCGGTCGATTTCTCTGGCGAAACTCGCGCTTTTTACGGCCTCCCATCAGCTCAGCACGGCATTGCTCGCATTCCGTTCCTTGTAAATCTGCTGACCCACCGATCCATGCTATGACTGCAATGGCCGAAGCCCCGCCTGCAATAACCGTTCCGGAAGGATTCACTCTGCATACGGAGAACACTTCGCACATCCTCCTTCCCGCGACCAACGAAGCATTCCTCAACCCTGTCCAGGAGTTCAATCGCGATCTGAGCGTTGCTGCTATCAGGGTCTGGAGTGAAGAGTTGAACAGAGAGAAGGAGGGAAAATGGAGGAAGGCTCTGGAGCGGAAGACGAAGCAGACGAGCGGCTCGGCACGACCGTCAGATAAGAAAAGACGGAAATTGGAGGATGGATCGTGAGTACACCACGGCATTTTGTGTTTCCTGTGGGCTTAAAGGACACGGTAAGGAAAGCACCACTCGTTGCAGAAGGTGAAACGGGCGCGGTCTCGAGCGAAGCTGTTCCCGAGGCGTCGGAGACTCCGGAAGTGCCAGCGGAATCCAGTGCCGTGTCTGAAAAGTCGCAAGCAAAGGGCGGGGAGGTAAGTCCTTCAAATGTTGGTATACAAAGGCACGGTGTCTCATACAAGTGTAGTATCGACCCTACAAATTTGTCTTGCTCGAGGCACTGTCCGCAACTGGTCTGCGGTCGATTCGTTACGCCAAAGAGATTCCTCTCGTGAAGTGAGATACCTTTCGTCTGCTGTTCGTCATCTATCTAATCCCAGCATTGATCCATAGGTATGTCATCGCCAATGACCTCTCCGCATCTGCGACTGCCGCGATGAAGAGGAATGTTGATCTCAATGGTCTCGGCACCTCAGATAGTGATGCAGCTTTAGAAGCAGCAGCTTCGGCTGAGAAGCCAGAATCACACAAGTCAAAACCTGCGAAAGTCAGGCTTAATGAGGGCGACGCGAGGTGCGTCCACTCTTGGTCGACTGGCTCATGGCTTCATGAAACGACGGGACATCAGGTCTCTCATGTACGCGCACTCTTTGGAGCGTAATCGCGTCGACGTGGTTGATCTTGATCCGTACGGGACTGCGGCCCCGTTTATTGACGCTGCCGTTCAGTGTATCAACGACGGAGGTCAGATATGTTCCAACTTACACGAGAGTTCTACTCTCAAAATGCTGCAGGTCTTCTGTGCGTGACATGCACTGATTTATCTGTCCTTGCGACGAACAATTATCCCGAAAAATGGTGAGTATACCTGTCCGCAGCGTATTTGGTTGGTACTGAAACCAGACCAGCTATTCCAACTATGGCGGCGTCCCCGTGAAGGCAGAATATTGTCACGAAACAGTAAGTTAACTGTTGCTAAATCCGTTCCTTTCTGATTGGGAGCACGCAGGCATTACGATTAGTTCTGCATACAATTTCGACATCTGCAGCGCGATACGGCCGCTTCATCCAGCCGATGCTCTCTCTGTCCATCGATTTCTATGTTCGCCTGTTTGTCAAAGTACAGAGCGCGCCCATTAAAGTCAAGGAAGCGGCCAGGTGAGGTCCACGTCCCTCCAACCTGAAAACTATGATGGCTCATCTGCATATCTTTAGCCAGACATCGGTGTACTACGTCTGCTCTACATGCCAGTCATTCTACGGACAATCCTTTGGGAAAAAGATAGAAAAGGTCAATGAACGTAGCGGAAACGTCAATGTTCTTTTCAAGACACAAATGGGACCTCCCGTGTCTGAAAAGTGCCCTGAATGTGAGTCGGCGATGCATGTGCGTGAATTTCTACATTACCTTGTACTCTTTGCTGAATTGTCAACAGCTGGCCGGGCCTATGTGGGCTGGACCAATCCACGATCATAGCTTCACCGCCAAGCTGCTGGAGCACGTCGAGGCCAATGAGTCCAAGTATGGCACGTCTACCAGAATGAAAGGCATGCTCACCGTAGCCAATGAGGTACGCACCTTGAAAGCCTTGCTTTGCTCGTCTTCTTCACACCGTGCAGGAATTGGATGTGCCCTTCTACTTCACGCCTTCAAGAGTGGCCAGCTACTTCCACTGTACCTGCCCTCCACTGGATGATGTCGCGTGAGTTTCCTATCTTCACGTGCTTCTTCTGTTGACGTCCATGGCCTTTGTGCAGGTCGGCTCTTTTGAACGCAGGTCACAAAATATCCAGATCACATGCTTGTCCAGGCTCGCTGAAGACAACTGCGCCTCGCGATGCACTATATGATGTCTTCCGTTCTTGGATTAAATTACATCCCGTCAAAATGGAGAAGATCTCAGAAAACTCTCCTTCTCGCAAGCTGCTCGATAGGGAGCCCAAGTACGTTGATCTTTGTCTCATATCTAACAACAACCAACACTCATCATGATGTCCAGATTCGAGGCAAGTTTCAAGCACCATCCTGAGACTGTTACAAGAGCATCAAAAGTCAAGGTGGTTCGTTACCAACAGAACCCTGCACCAAACTGGGGGCCAGGTACACGAGCTGACAGCGGGACCAAGAGAAATCGATCTAATGATGAAGATTAATCGTATAGTACTGATAAATGCGAGGTAGTCTGTATCCAAATAAATATACTGTGGAAGAACGGTATGGACGGTCCTTCATATGAGTGAACCAAGGAGAGTGTGGGGACATATTAATAGAGATAGGAAAAACAAGAGAAACAACAACAGATATATGTGGACGGTATACAACAGCTCATGAATCCTTCGACGCGGCCGCTTTGCTCGCTTTTCCTGCAGGCTTTTTCAGCCAAGGATGCTGGAGCAGATCCCCGGCGGACGGTCGAGCCTCGTGGTTCGCCTCGAAGCAGAGTTCAAGGAAGTTCTGAGCCTCTGCGGAAATATCGGACGGGATTGGAGGCTTCGCAGATGACCCGATCTAATGAAGGATTCATGAGTATATTTCCATAGCTGCTTTGATAAATAAGCGCTCACCTTGAAGATGGCCTGCATCTGGTTGAGCTGTGCCCATGGGTGTTCGCCAGTGAACATCTCTACGACAAGACAGCCCACACTCCAGATATCCGCCTTCTTGGTATATGCCGTCTGTTTGACGACCTCAGGCGCCATCCAGAATACAGAGCCCTGCAATGACGGTCTGTGCAGACGGTTTCCAGGCATAAGGTCTGACGCGGATGGCATAAGCATAGGGTACTGATGTGCTTGTCAATCACTTACTGTCTTCTAGTTTCTTCGAGATACCGAAATCTGAAATTTTGATACCGCCCTTGTTATCTACAAGGACATTGGCACCTTTGATATCGCGATGGACGATGCCGCGCTCGTGAACGTAATCCAAGCCTTCCAGAATCTGTCGGACGAAAGTACGAACGAGGGGTTCCTCGAATGCACCGTAATTGCGTAAAAGGGCGGTGACAGATCCACCGGGAACGTATTCAAGGAAAATGTTGAAGTGCGTCTCGTCAGCGGAAGAATCTATCAGAAAACGTCAATTAGACCGAGCTGAGATGAAAGGCACACGAAACCACATACACAGGTATTGCACAATATGCTCATGTTCTAGATCCTTAAGCAGCTCGATCTCGCGCTCCAGAGCGGTGAGCATCGTCTGCTTCCGGTCATTGTTGAAAGAGGCGCCGGTAGGCAGCTCCACTTGCTTGACCGCCATGAGAAGGCCACTAGCTGCGTCCATACCCAAATACACTTGGCCAAAGGACCCAGCACCGATAAGTGCTCCCTTGATCCATTTGATTCCTGCGACAGAGTGAGTATATGAAGTTGAATAAGCGGCAAGATACCTACCACCAGAGGCGATGGCTTTGCCAGAGCCCTCTTCCTCGTCAGCTTCGTCCTCCTCTTCCTCTTCTTCGTCCTCCTCTTCTTCCTCTTCTTCCTCTGATTCCGCCTTTACGTCCACAGGAGCCGCGGGTATCTCGTCGTCATCCATGTCCACTTTGGTCCAGCCATCAGTCGCCGATCCTTCCTCGCCGACCATCGTCTCCTGGCGGCTCTCCACCTCCGCCGTGATCTCGTCCACCGTCATGAGACTCGCAGTATCCGAAACGTCGCGCTTGCTCCGGAGCTCCGTGATGTAGCTCATGCGCTTGTTCCCCAGCTGCGACGTCGGCCGCCTCGAAAGCTGACCCCCAGTAAGATCGTTCATCGACTCGGAGAAGGACTCGAACGAGATATTGACCGGCGGAAGCAGATGCGCCTTCGTATCCTTCTCGTCCGGCTCCTCCTCGGTCTCGCCCTCGGTCTCGCTGTCGAGGTCCACCGACCGCCCGTCGTCAGTCGACAGCGACACGCGCGGCGTCTCCTCCACAATCGCGATCTGCGGGGCCTCGGAGGCGTCCTTGTCCTCGGCGTTTGGAGGCGGGTGGATGGACGACGTGAATGAGCGCGTCGAGTAGCGCTTTGACCGCCCGGAGCTCATCGTGCTGACGCTGAAGCGCGATGGCGGTGGCGGGGCGAATGAGATGGTGCTCGTCGTGCTGTCACGCTTGCTGAGCCCGCTGAGCCCGCTCGCGCGCAGCATGCTGTGTCGCGCCGTGCGCTCCAGGACTTTCTTCTCGGTGAAGGGAAAGTACTCGCTGAGGTGGTTCGTGATGAGCTCGCTCGGCGGGCGCTGGCCGAAGAAGTTGCGCAACTTCGACGGGGCCTTGATGAAGCCGCCCGTGGATGGACTCTTCTGAGGCGCAGATGGCTGGGTCGGTGACGACGGCGACTCGAGGGCTTTCTCGGGATCCCGCACGCCCAGGCCGCTGAGGATGCTGATGGAGCTCGCGCGCTTCATGTTCTTTGCTGCCTGCGCTTCTGAGAACGTCCTGGTATGGCCAGGTGTGAGCAGATTGCCATCGGCATCTTCGTGGCCAGTGGGCAGATTGGGGCCGACGAAGAGCGGGCTCGTCGGACTCTGCTGACCTGGCGGCGGGGGCGCCTCGCCAAAGATCGCTGCTAACGCCTTCGAGCGCTTAGCTTTCCCTGTTCGACGCAGAGTGAGCCCGTGCTCGCGCGCAGGGTCGTCTGGCGGTGCATGGCATACAGCGAGCAGCTCAGCCTCCGACATAGGAGCTGCTGAAGCAGAAATTAGGAATTGCTGTATGTCATGAATAGAGAGAACGCACCTGGTTTACTGCCATGACCCCAATCCAAGTACACGCCCCATCCATCCACGCTAAGACCGCCGTCATCAGTCCCGACGTGGTTCATGACACTATCCGCGTCCGAGCTCCTGCTGCCCGCCTTCCCAAACTTCTTCAGCGCCTTCTCGAGTACCTCAATACCGCCCGCGCAGTCTTCGACATTGATCGTGCACGAGTGGCCCTCATCCGCCAACTGGAACTTGACGAGCTTGCGCCGCAGATCAACCAGCGACGGCGCGACATTGTAAGACGGGGTGTTTGGACGGTTGAATGGTCCCCGACCAACTGAGTACGCAGTCGGCGGAGAAGGCGAAGACTGGATGGGTGTATGCGCCTGGAACGATTCCGCGATGGGCGAGAGGATATTGGCGGCCTGCGTTGAATTCACCTGCAAGCCGCCCTGCGAGTACGGATGGCCCGTCGTCGACGGCCGTGGCCCCAGTTTCGTCACGGGGCTGGACGTGCTCTGCGCGCCCGACATCG
>SFCI01000506.1:4586-18261 GCA_004681135.1 Hericium alpestre | reverse complement strand
GTCGATGCCTGTCCCTGGCTATGTATGCATGCGGTGCTGCTCTCTGCGGGCTTGACGCCCGTGAGCTGCGACCAATCGATATTCGAACTGTCTGGGTATTTCGCCTTATCATCGTTGGGGGGGATGGCGCCAGATGCTGGAGAGCGCCCCAGTTGCTCTGCTGGGCAATGTCCTGTGGCATCATGCCCAGCCAATGATAATCGACGATCTGGACGGGCAGAGAAGCGGCTCCGCCGAAGGGAAGAATCGTCGTGGCGCCGTAGACTGGTGACCAGTCTCTAGTACACACCGAGGCAGGGAGGGTTTAGTGGCGCCGAGTGTCAAGGCTTTGGGGAGGCTCGAACGCANCTTTGAGATGTCGCTCCGGGGCTTTCTGAAGCCTGCTCCTTTTAGTTAGGCTTCGACTGGAAGGACATAGTAGAACATAATTATTACCACACAAGTACTATTGTCCAAGTCCGCTGGTGCGTGTTTCGACATATCTCTTGAGGCTATGATTGACGGTTGGATGACGAGAGGCAAAGCTCAGTAGAGCGTTCATCAAGACAGAGGTGCGGGAGATGATTTCTACGGAGAGGGTATGGATGGGCGACGCACTTTTATAATGCGTTGGAGCATAAGGCCGTTTTGCGCGCAATTCTGCGAGGAATCCGCGTACAAGGATCTGCCCATTAGACTGTGTACGCGAAAGGGCGGTATTTCCACAGCGGATGGACGAGAAAAATTACTTACTCCTTGAGCAGTCATAGGACTATAAGAACTTCGTTTCGCGCGCTAGTAATGTCACAAAGGCGGACTAAGGGAGCAAAGACCCATTCAGCACAAATNCTCTCATTCGAAGTACCCAACGTGCGTGCAGGTCGATTCTACCATGNACATCGCGCTCCCTTTCCCNATAGAGGGNGAGGGAGTCGCGAACGTGTGCCATTTCAGAACGCNCAGTGTCTGGAAATTCACGCTCGCATGGCACACAACTTGTCGGAAAAGGATCTATATTTTAGGAAATACAGAGCAGACGGCTAGAAACCAGACAGACTATCCTTTTTCCCAACGAAGGTTGACACTGCAGAAAGNATCATCCAAAGGCGAGGGNTGCAGGTAAGACACCATCCGGAGATTTGCGTGCGTGCCCGAAACCACGCCAAAGAGCGGGCGGAGGGCAGCCACCTCGGCGCCGCCCACGGCAATGCGGTTGCTACGTGACCTCAGCGCTGTCTAGCCAGGGCACGCGGCGCGCGGGCTGTGCACCGTCGCCTTGACGACCCTCCATTCTAAAGTTGCGTAAACGAGAACGTGCGACCTGGAAGGAAATTGGGGTAGGGATAGCAGGGGGGATAGCGGGAGAGAGCGGCGGGAGGACGGACGGAGCTTCTGACTGCCACCGCGGCATAGTGCGCACGGTCTGACGCCGGCGCGGGGAGGCCCCACGCCACGCGACCGACCAAGGGGCGGGAGGTCCAAGCGTTCGTGGCTCAGGCTGCGGCTGGCGGCGCGGGGCAGCTGATGGCGCCCGATAAGGAGGTATTTGTATGCACGGAGGGGCTCTTGTCGCATGCAGCGTCCTACAGAGGACTTCCAGAATGCCAATTGGAGAGATCTGGCGTAGAGTAAGTATGGGGCCGAATTTCACTCTGTGGCGTCGGTGATGTCGATCGTACCGCACGTGTCTTCACATCACTATTACTTCCTCTTCCGCCTACCTTCGAGTGATGGGGAATGGAACTAGAGTTAGGACCGTGGCTCAGACGGCGAGATCTGGCGTTTGACCTACAGCGGGTGGAGTCAGCACGTGACGCTATAAACAGCCGGCGGGGGAAATGCACAGACGAGAATTTTACATACTCAAGCGCATTGACCTTGTGAAAAAGGGAGTGATTACAGAGTGTTGTCCAGTCTGCTAGCTGGAAGTGCGCGACATCCTGGGCGTCGGTGCTCGGGGCATGCCACGCGCGCAAGACACTCTAGATCGCGAGCACCTCATGTCCGGGAACACCCCGCGGCCATCAGCGACGATAGAGTGGGAAAGAGGCAAAAAATTTCCGAGGAATGAGGCGGGCCGGGATGGGGGGAGAAGAATCCTATTGTTCTCATAAGCGCCGGTGGCTTAGACGCCGGCCATTGTACTCTGTTGGGAAGACGCGTCGAGGTTCGTTTGCCTCCTACCACATACCCCGCGTCCTCGAGACCACTCGGACGCGCAACAGAACGCGACGATTCGCAGGGAACGACCACAGAGTGCAGCGAAAGCGCGCAGCATGGCACCGTCTCTGCGGCGAAGGGCCGCAAGGCAGGACAAACAAGACTACAACACAGTGGACCCACATTCTCACATGGCGCCTCAAAACTCGTCAACTGTCGTCTCTCTTCCTCCTCAACATTACCATAAATCATGTAAAATTGGTCTCAATCCTTTGTCTTGATTAAAAGTGCCAAACTTTTCCCTAAAGTGCACGAACCTGTCTGAAAGTCGTCCCGCTCAGGGGGTTCTACTCAAAATGAGCCGCGCTTTTCCGGATTTGATGAAAACAAATGTCTCCAATCGATTTGTTATGATTTAACATGATACTAGATGAATTTCGGCGGTGCTGAGGAAGCTCACAGTACCCCCGACCATGTTTCCCGAGCGTTGAGGGGGATGTGGCGCGGATGGTTTCGGAGTTTGAATCCCTATGCGCTGCCAGTCACCAATGATCAGCTCGCATCTGTGCTCCAGATGCGCGCCAGTGTGTAATATATATGGGTTAGTCAAATCCTGCCGCACGCCCAGAAACTTCCATGGCCAGATACTGGCCAGATGCACGCCCATCACGATTGGTGCCGCTGCTTCCCGCGTCGCCGGCCGCGAGGAAGCCCGTTCCTTCTTCGAGCGTGCGTCTGGTGCCTGCCAGGCGCACCCACATGCGATCTGCTTAGGCCCGACGCGCAGCTGCGCTTCGCGGACCCATTGGTCCTGATTCAATTGATAGATGCCATCACGGGCCCCGGGACTGGCTGAGCTCACCCTAACCATGGCGTCTTGCTCTCACTCGCTGTCAAGATCCCCCGCCCGATATTGCGTGCGACAAGTGCCGTAGCGTCGATAAACCGGCCAGGACCCACGATAGGGCGTGACGGATGCGACCGTCGCGTGTGCGAGCACCCCCTCGCACGAGTGTCGCGCACGCAATTGCATATCCCCCGCTTGAGCACTTCGCCCGCGTCTCACAGGGCGAAGCGAAGCAGCTCAGCACGTGGCACGCACCCACGCCGACGAATTATGCATGGACACCCTGCAGAACGCTGATCGCGCGAAATTTAGGTGCGTTGGCCATCCGGGATTCTGCCAGGGCGTTCTGCGCCCGCTCGCGACGGCTGGGACGTGCCGGCGCGGGCGTGCACCCCTTTCGGCAGCTCCATGGTCTTTCTCTGCTTACACACGGTATCGCACAAATGGACGCGCGAGCTAGAGTGAAAGAGCCCGGGCAGTAGGCAGGTCGGATCCTTGTCGGCTGGCCTGGGGCGTGAGGCCCGGAGTTCCGCGATGCCTTCGAAGTCGCTGGATAAGTATAGCTCAGCAGGAGCCCTCGGAGTCCGGCTGTTATGAGATATGTACAGCATCTGGATGTGGTAACATGCCACGGTGGCCCTGCGCGAGATGCCCTTCGACAAACTAGCTTGATTGTCTGTGATCTGTCAGAAGATTTAGCGGTCTGTATAGAAAGAATTCACAGGACCATTGTACTGCTGTTGTAGAGATGTATATAGCAATGATGGGTGATGGACGCTTGGTGGTTGTTCTTTTGTGTTGGCAAAACTACGATAAGAGGTTTCAATGATTGATCCCGGATACGGAATACAAGAATGATATATCAGCAGACTTAGGACGACAGTTCCTTGAATGATTGTGGGATACAAGATACGATCACGAAGAGTAAAGGAGACGGTACAACGCAACTGACAGGACAGGGCGAACGAGAACAGACCTCGTCCTGAGCCAAAAGAACCCATCACGAGACTTCCACAGACACAGCGTGTGATCACCCAGATCCTACATCACGACAGCCAGAGAGCGAAAGCGATGTCATTTTCCCCCACCCCCAGTAGCAGCTTTCTCGGCTTCTTCCTTTTTCTGCACGAGAAGTTTCAAATCAGCTCAGAGAGTGACGACCGATTCACCTACCTTTTGCTTAGATCGGAGGTTCTCAGCGTCTCTGTTACAGTTGTCAGAAGCATGTACAAGCATCGCAAACAGATGTACCACTCACTGCTCTTTGCGCTTCTGCAGTGACGCGGCACTCTCTTTCGGTTTACCCTTCGCAGCGGCCGCTTTCTTCTGCGCCTTCTGGCGGTCCTGTTCTCGTTGGTTTCCTCCTGTTGGTATGAAAACGGTCAGCAAATCACCAAAAAAGCGATGAGAATCACTGACGGGTCATCTCGCGGTATGTTTCGTGTGCAACTTGTGTTTTTCTAAAAAGGACTCAGCCTGGCCACGTCTTTGATTGATCACGTGCATAGGGCCACGTGGTCACAAAGACGTTGTTCTCAGTTTGTTCTAGGACATTCTTCACCGGGCGGTGGCAGTACGACATTACACGCACCGCGCGTCGAGCCCCGATTTCCTGCCCGGTCATTGCCAGGAAATCACCAATGACAGGCGAATGACGCTGTCGATCATTTCACAGAACATTGATAGGATACCCGCCTGTCTGTCTCTGTGCCCTGTCAATTTCAGGCGAATGTTCATTTAGAGTGTCCTAGATGCACCCGCATCCTTGCTCATATTGCTCGGATGATATCCATTATTCATTATAAAATTCATCTGTCATTAATCATTCTTATCCTACACATGAGATAGAAATATATATTTTCCACTAAAGACGGACTCGGAATAAATGTACACACCCCCGACTGAGTAGTTGAGAAGGCAAGCTAAGCAAGGCATAATGGGAACCACATACCTACAGGTCAACGAGCTTGTCGTCGACAGCGTGAAAAGTCGGCAGTGCAGCGCTCGTGTGCGCCCTGCGATGCGGCGGGCAAATGATCATGAAAGGATGCAAAAGAACGTACCGGACCATGGCTAGTGGACTCACCACCGTTCGGGAGTTCTGAATGAAAATTTACTCACAGTGAACATCTGTCGGGCATACGGCTCCCATCCACACTTGCCACTCTCATCTCGGTGCCTTCATTGATGCCAGTTCACCCTGTTAGTACAAATATATGCGCATGCATGCGGACACCAAAGTCTGTACATAGCGAAGGCGTACTTACCTTGTTCATCCAATCCGAGTTCTCCTCTCCCAAGTGGATAGCTCACCTGAATGCAACAAAAGAGTTCCGTCTCCGAAAGAGAGGCCTGATGCCGGCCAGTCTGATAGTTCGCACGTGGCCAATCGCCGCCAAAGCGCGACACGAAAGGCCACTCACCGGTACTGTCATTGATGAAATAAACACGAGGTGGAAGCATAGTGACAGTTCAACTCGGTGATGGACTCGGACGATGGCGCGCGGCGAGCCAGGCGACAGCGAGGGAGATGGTGGTCGAGAGGAGAGTTAGGGTAAAGGGTTCTGAGCTCGAGAGGACTAGAACTTAACCCTAGCGCATCGACTTGGAGAATCGACATGCGTCAGTTTAGTGTTCTCTTAGATTATTCAGTGGTCACTCAGCCTGACCGGACATTCTCTTGTCACTCCAGGATATCCTGGTAACCTGGGAATTTCCTGCTAGGGCATTTAGGGTCAACGCGCGGTGACGCCGTACACGGCAATGTCATGTTCTGACAGGTGGCAGGCTTCTGGGGATTCATTGCATGCTTGCAGCGACAGACAGGGATCTCCTTCCCAGGCCCGTTTCTCGGAATTGATCATTTCTGCATATGGCCATGCTGTCGTCTCGGACCTCCGATGCCCGGCCACCATTCTCGGGTGCGTCGCCATCAGACTAGGGTTAGGTGCCCCGCTACGAGACCCTTCCGCCAGCGTTTGATGACACACAGCAGTCCCGATCCGCAAGCTTCCCAAGTTCGAAGTCTCCTGCTGTCGCTGTCAGGTGCGGCCAACATGCTCTTCCGGCGCGCGCTGCCACTGATGTATTGCTAGCGATGTGTGGCGTGAACAAAAGGATCGCCCGAATCGAAAGCTTGATGACTGTTGTAGGCGCACTGCACCCTCCAGCCTCCTCCGGCGCGCTCGATGGATGCTTGATTCGTCGGGCGCCCGTCAGGAGCTTGTGCTGCCGATGTATCGCACTGATCATCGTTATTTGGCAAGTCCGCTCGGGCCGCGTAGCCCTCGATTCCATTGCAAAGAAGCCCGAGCATGAAGCACTGCTTCGGGATGCTCATCTCCTTATATAATGAAGGCCGTGCTCATGCTCCAGCGGCCTGTAAGAGAACCCTTGCGCGAGGCAGAGGCAGAGGATTGAGGGTCTGGATCTGCAGATCTCAGATGATATAGCATGAAAATTAGCGTGTGATTCCTGAGATCGATAGATACGTTGACTGAGACTGCGAACCGTGTCTCTCCGAGAAGGAACCCCGACGGCCCAGGCCCGCCTCCTGCCTAATTGAGAAGCCCAGGCAACGCTTCTCCGTAGCTTGCCGGCGGGGAGATAACGCAGCGGCTTCGATGTTCGGCCCAGAAGCGCCGCCTTGGCCTATTGACACCATTGACACTCCCACTCATGGAAACTCATTCCACGCCTCAAGGGCTGATCATGGCAATAGAGCTGACCATCTCGGCGGTACGACAGCTGATGGGGTGATGCAGCGCTGGCCACTGACATCGCTGGAGGAATGGCGGTGACACGGGCACTGGGCGTCAACCTCACGACGTGATGCAATTTGAACAGAAAACGGGTGTGTCCGTGATCTGAGATTGACGGAAGCGGATTGCACTGCTGTGGAATCGCGACCTCGGAAATACCGATGCTGCGGCAGCAAAGGCCGCCCTGGGCCGGGAGCGGCGCGCAGTCGTAGACGCGGGCGGCTATAGATTCGGCGGAGGCAGCTACGGCTGTACTGTACTGAATTGACCTGTTTTGATCGAAAGGGGACTATGTATACGACAGCAGTCGATGCCATCTTATATAACTGTCCCGGAACACGATGATCGACGACGTGTCAACCGCTGTAGGACGGGGACAATATATCACAACATAATTGCGCAGACACGATCAGTGGCGCAGCCGTACAAGCACAAGGAAAAGCAAAACATAAAGCGGAGACGAGTCAAAGAAAATGTGCCTGTGCTCCGAGCACATGACCGATAGCAGGGAAGACTGTCAAAGCGAGCCATCGAAGAACGTAACCAAGGTCGGCCTGGATCTGACGGACCGACAAACGCAGACAAGGCTGTCACAGAAGGCACAAAGGTCGGCCGACGCCAGGCTGCCGGGGTGTCGGACGCGGGGATGTTTACCAGCTGGGACACGTGTCACACGTGTCATTTGTGGAAAGGGATCCACAACGACGCCCGACTGCCGGCTGGCTGGTCAAGTACTAAATTAGGGCGGGGAAGGGTTCGACGTCACCACAAGGTCCAAATCCAGTCCGATCAGCCGTGCCTGCGTGCCGGGGCGGAAGTAGATTGCGCGGTTGACGGCCACAGAGTGGAGCCACCAAGGATGCGATGCGAGACAGGGCGGTCGTGAGGCATGGGACGAGCAATGAAACGGCGTGCAAAGGCAGAAAGAGGGGACAGCGTGTGTGCATTAAGCTCTTAAGCTTATGACTAATGGGGGGAGGATGAGCGCTGAATCTTGATTTGCCCGCGAAGATGCCGATGCGAATGAAATGGGCCGGCAGGAGGCACGCGGGCGTTGGAGACGAGAGAAGGCCGCGAAAATTTAGAATAGATGAGCATCTGATGACATGCAGGCTTCCGTGTACAAGATGCATCTTGTCTTGACCGATCGCCTGTGATCGTGCGAGGGTTGCCTGCGCCCTGATCTAGTCCCGCGTTTATATATCTCGTCTTTCCTTCCACACCGCCTTTCGCCTCCCCTCTCTCCCCCTTCTCCCGCACGTGCCCAACCATGTCCCTCCGCCACACACCCCGCCAGGCAGAGCGCGACGTCCGTCTTCACGAGCCACACGCTGTCCACCCCCATCCACCCCATCCCCTTGCCCCGCCACCACCTCCCCTTCTCAATGGCAATGGCATCGTCCCCGGAACTCCCAGCATCGCCAATGGCGCTGCCCACCACATTTCGCCCAAGGTCGCGTCCGGCGCCGTCCCCACGAACGGCGCGGTGCCTCCTTCGATCCAGAAACTGAACGATGCAAACGAGCAGACCTGGCTGGTCATAGGTCCGTTCATTACCAATCGCACTCGCCCATCAGACTCATCTCCGGACAGGCAGTGTTGCTGAGCAGATGGGTGATCTCGAACACGCGCTCTCGGCGTATGAGAACGCTCTCCGCCACAACCCAATGTCCATCGCTGGACTCACACAGGTCGCTGGCATCGCTCGGATCAAAGAAAACTATCCGCTGGTGAGATAACTGCTCTCTTCCTCCATGCGGGGCCGCCAAGAATCTGCTGCGGCAACGCCCGGGCTAGTGCGGCCGCGGACTCCCAATCCGGTAACGACAACGTGCTGACTAAGCTTTGTTCGTAGGCCGTAGAATACTTCCAGCGTGTCCTTAGTCTCCAACAAGACAACGGCGAGATTTGGAGTGCTCTCGGTGCGTGATCTCGACACGCGGTCTTCTACTCCGACTCAATATGTCATCGCCTAGGTCATTGCTACCTCATGCAAGATGACCTCCAAAAGGCCTACTCCGCCTATCAACACGCGCTTTATTCGCTACCCAATCCCAAGGCAAGTCTATCATCCTTTCACGATAATCTCGTTATCTTACGTTGCACTCCAGGAGAACCCGAAGCTCTGGTACGGGATCGGGATCTTGTACGATCGTTATGGATCGTTAGACAATGCGGAAGAGGCGTTCTCTTCCGTCCTCAAGATGGACAAAGGTGACTTGCTTTTCAGTATCGCGTAATCTTTGTTGTTCATCCATTTCTCTTTAGACTTCGATAAGTCAAACGAAGTCCTTTTCCGTCTAGGCATCATCTACAAGCAACAAACGAAGTATGATGAAAGCCTCCGGTGCTTCGACCGGATACTGCGGAATCCGCCGTCTCCACTCGCGAATGCCGATATATGGTTCCAAATTGGTCATGTGTATGAGCAGCAAGGAGATGTACGCGTCTTCTGGATTTCTTCATGGCTGAGCGCTGATGTCCGAATTTAGCACCTGCGCGCTCGCGAAGCTTATGAGCGTGTCGTGAGCGAGAATCCCGTTCACGCCAAGGTTTTGCAGCAGCTGGGATGGTTGTACCACCAAGATGGCCCGTCGTTCCAGGATCAGGACCTGGCGATTCAATACTTGACGAAGAGTTTGGAAGCTGGTGAGTAATTTCTATAAGTATAACGAATTTATCTCATCTCGTCCTCTAGACCCGTCGGACGCGCAGAGTTGGTATCTGCTGGGCCGTGCATATATGGCAGGGCAGAAGTACAACAAGGCTTATGAAGCGTACCAACAAGCCGTGTATCGCGACGGGCGCAATCCAACATTCTGGTGCTCCATCGGAGTCTTGTACTTCCAGATCAACCAGTTCCGGGACGCCCTCGACGCGTACTCTCGTGCCATTCGGATAAACCCTTATATCCCAGAGGTCTGGTTTGACCTCGGCAGCTTGTACGAGAGCTGCAATAACCAGATTTCCGACGCTATTGATGCCTACGCTCGCGCGGCCGAGCTCGATCCTGGGAATGGTGCCATTACGCAGCGCCTCCAACTTCTCAAGCATTCTCAGGCAACGGGCGCCCAACTACCTGCCGCTCCAGCCCCTCAGGACGTTCATCCGACTGCGTACGCCAGTGCTGTCGTTCCCCCGCCTGGGCTGGGTCCACCACTTATGATGCATCCAACTGCGAATGGCCGTCCGGTCTTCCGCGCCGACTCGAGAGGGCCGCCCGAGCCGTCCATGCCGCTTCCACCACCGTCCCAAGGAGGACCCGCCCGTTCTTCGCCAGCTCCGTTCCGAGGTGGGCCTCCGCCGCCCGTCATTCTGGATGAGAGCCGTCATGGTGTGTCTCATACACCATTGGCCCCCATGGATGTGGATCACATACCTCCGCATGCGCGGGAGTCCAATGTGTACCCACCCCCTCGCGAGTCTGTCCCGGGGCGAAACATGAACCTTTTACTGCATCATTCGACACCTCAAGGCCGCGAGCTCGAGCCAGTCCGCGCGGCTCCTCCCCATGCTCATGACCCTTTCTATCCCCGCAATTCTCGTGCCCCGTCTATCCCTGCTTCTCCTCCCCCACATGCCGCGCGTCCACGATCTCCAGGCGCTTCGCCATACCAGACCTTTCATCCGGGCAGAGCCACTGTCGGGCCGGCTCAAAGCCACCCACATCCCCAGTCACCGCGTTACAGCCGCGAGGCAAGCGCTGTAGCCGCTGCCGAGCGTGAACAAGCTTGGGAGCGTCGAGAGCGTGAGCGTGAACGCGAGCGACTCGGCTGGGGCAGGCCGAGCGGGGAATTCTCATCTCATCCTCCCCCGCAGCCACCGTACTATGGCAGTCGTGGTCCTTCACCCCCACCGCCTGCACATCGGGCGCACAGCCCTCCGCGTGTTGCTCGCGACCAATCACCCCCTCGCACGTCGCCAATGGCTGCTCATGTCCAGAGTGCTCCTCGTGGGTATTGGGACATTCATGGTGGGCCGTCTGCGCCACCGATGCAACCGCCTTCTCCAAGAGTTCGCCCCGAGCCCATGCAGGTTGATCGTGAAGTGTCGCTGGATCGCAGGGTGCCGCCTCGTGGTTATGCCGAGTCGCCTGAGGCTTCACGGCAGGCAGTTCACGGTGCCCCGCCGCCGCCGCCGCATTCGCTGGTGGTAGTATGCGCGGCTCCGAGAGCCCCCACATGTCCCAGCGCGGAGCGCCAGGTGCGGAGCAGAAGCGGCGACGAGGGGCGAAGGACAAGGAAGAGCCCGCCGGTCCTGGTCTCCCGGGTCCGGAGCCGCCCAAGAAGGAGCGGAAGCGGCGCACGCAAACGAAGCGTCCCAAGGACGACCGAGGTCGCACCGAGACGCCCAAGCCGTACCTCCAGGATCGCCTGCCGCCTCAGCAGCCGCCTCCGTTCAAGGTCGCCTACCCTGCGAAGCCCAATGAGTCTCCAGAACCGGTAAGCTCGAACGGTTCTGGCTCTCAGAACAGGTCGGTTCAGCCCTCCCCCACCAGCGCGACAGCTCTGCCGCCTGCCAGAGTCGTCGACGAGGACTATGATGAGGGTGTGGCGGAGACGCTAATCGGCTTGTCTACTTACCGCGCGGCGCCCGACCAGATCGCTCAGTACTCTGGAAGTACTAGTGGTCCAGCCCTCCCCCTTCCTCAACGCCTTACACAGCCTTCTCCCTCGCCATCATTGGCTTCCCATCGGGGCTCCATCTCGTCGACCAGATCGCGCAACAGCCCACCCCATTCATCTGGAGGACCTGTCAATGCCATGAAGCGGCCGCTCAGTCCTGTACCGGATGAAGGTGAGAATAAGAGGTCGAAGATGGAGGCTCCCAAGCGGAGGGCGTCGTCGCCCATGCCGTCGTCCCGTCCATCTCCTATTCCCTTCCGCACGCAGCCTCCTTCGCACTCGCACTCGCCTGAGACGAGGCAGATGGACAAGCCGAAGCACCCTTCGTATCCATCAAGTCCGCAGCTTCCGGCGGTCCTCCCCCCCGTTCCCCGCCCGGTCGGTGCTGGCTTGTCGCATAATTCAGCGTCAGTCGCCCTTCCGCCAATCGCGACCCTCTCGCCAACATCTACCGTCCCGTCCCCAGCGCGGGAGACCGAGAGGATGTCGACGGAGAATGGACACTCGCGTTCAAACTCGCCGATCGTGCCGACGACCTCGCGTGGCAAGCTGTCGGAGGTCATGAACCATCCGACCGGGTCTCCGACGGCGAAGATGACTTCTGGACCCGCTGCGCCTCCACCTCCTGGCGAGAAGCCTGAGCATGCGTCATAATGGCGCCCATTCATTTGTAGTATCTTCTTTTATGTCCACTGTCATGCCCGTTTGCGTATGTAGTTTAAACCTTCCCTCGCGCCATACTTCGAAATCTTGTCGCATACATACATATATCAATGGTGTCGTTTGCTCGCATGTCTTATAGCAGAATCCGATTTTCATGCCGTCTCTGATAAATTGTACAAAGTGAATGGACGCGGTTTGGTAAGCAAGCGACCTAAGTGAGCAAGTCGAGGCTGTGTCGTCAGGCCGCGCTTCGAACGCGCCGCATCCTGCGAGACGTCTGTGCCTTCTCCTCGTTCTCGTCCGCATCCTTCCCTTTTCTCCTTCCGCCAAGCTAGATGAAGCCGTCATGACCACCACTTTCGATCACACCCACGCTCTTCCCGCCATCCCAGGCTCCGAGCCCGCGTCCCCCACCCTGTCCAAAAGTGTACCGTCGCTCTGTAAAACCCCGCCCGCGCCTCCCATCCCATCTCACTTCTGCGTCTGACTCTGAACCCTGCTGTTGCCCCGGCGCGGGCGTGTTGCTCTATATACGTGTTTCCAAAAATCGCTGTACTTTGTTACTGTAGGCGTAATCAGTGCGTGCGAATCGAATGAGGCTTGTTTCCGGAGCGCTTGGCGGGTCGCGTTGAGTTGGAATACGTGGGGAGAGGCAACGCCGGTTCGGAATCTGTGAGCATTACATAATGCAATCCGCGCGTCCAACGCGGGCATATTTTCGTTCTGAAGCTCAATCTGCATATGCTGCTGTTATGTACACGGAACGAACCTTGGAATGGGTCCATAGAGTGATAATCAGTATATAAATGCTATTGCAAAGGATAACGAGACTCCAAAGCCAAAGCCATGGTGAATTTCGGACAGGTGCTCTGGTTTAAGGATGGTCTGTAAATCATGTTACCAATTACCAGTGCATAAATCTTACCATTTGACACTTGAAACTCATTCTTGCCTTTGACTGCCCTGTTGTGGAGGTCTGCGGTACATAAAAGAATCTTCATCACACGAGAAAAGTGGAGATCGGGGTGCTTGCAGTGCATATGCTCTCCTTGCTGCTCTTTACCCATTTTGAGGTACTTCTTGGTCTTATATGGTTCGGGACATGAAGGACCATCTCATGGTCACCCCTTAAGTTCGTTTTCCGGCCTCAGGGAGGTATTTCGGCGGGGCAGCGTCGTCGAGACGCGTCAACGCCTGCAAACCGACGCGTTGATTAGATCACGTGCACCGCGTTCCCCCCCNAATCTCATATCTACGGAACCGCAACGGATTTGGACAGGATCAACTCTCAGAAAGGGGTTTGGGGCCTTCCTGAGTATGGTCTCCGTCGGCTTTTTCCCGGATTCGACCCACAATTGCCAGATCTGCCCCGATCTGGTGGCAGATACAAGCCTGTACAGACCATACGAGAGTTTACTTAGAATATCTCANGGAGACGTTATTGAGTTTGTATTTATCTATGAATTCATGCTTCAATTGAAGGGCAGGGTGCAGCTGAACAGGAGTTATGAAAAGTGTCCCGTTTTCTGAGCCCAGAGGCGTTCACAAAAAATGTGCCAAATTAGGAAGGCGTTGCCTCTCCCCAGNNNNANNNTGNAATCNNAGTAGNTNNCGTNGNNNGNGNTGNANNAGAGAGTATC